>CM067376.1:235450253-235576655 GCA_034510155.1 Eucriotettix oculatus | reverse complement strand
TATATATATTAATTCTATGGGAAGGTTTCTTGCATACGTGTGTTAAAATCTCCAAGGTATATGCAGGTTGCCTATACTCTTGATCTCTTTATGCTCCGAAACAGCTCAACGGATTTGAATAAATCTGTCAGGGATTGAAACAGGAATTTTAACTTAAATTTTCATGTATGGTTCATTTTGATACCTTGAAGAGTCAAGAAGATATAAATATAAATTAATCCATTGAATTGCCATGCAAAGGCAAAGTGAAAACCAACTATTCGGCGCTCCTATAACAATCCTCCCACTTATATACCATGTTATTATTATGAGTGAGAGAGAGGGAGGATGAGCATTCTCACTCCATCTATTTTTGTTAACCTGTGAAAGCGGGACCTGTTCAAAACCAACTACGAGTTATAAGGTTTGCCGTGAAGTGATCTTAAATAAATGATACTATAATTTTGTTTTTAGGGTAAAATAAAAGAGCCACTTCCTTGTGAACAAAGTCACGGATGTAGCTAGTTACTAATATAATGAATGAGTGCATGCCATACTAAGAAAATTAAATTTAATAAGACATATGACTATGTTGCGTTCATTTCAATGGAACCTCTTCAGGTGGATTAATAAATTAATACAAATAAAATCAAATAAGTCAGATCAATATAAGTACCAATAAAATGGCCCAATTTTGTGTAACACTGTGTTAGTACATATATAGTTCCGCCAAAAGCTTGTTCCAGAGCTGCTTTAAGAGGAAAAACTTCAACATGGTTCCCATTTAAAGAAGAAGCTTTCTGTATAATATAATCTGAAGGCAAAGGCCCATTGTATGCAGGAAACAGAGTTACAACAGATTGATAAAGATTTAAAACTTGAAGGTGTTCTATAATACCACCATCTGAAATAGAAAGAAATCAATTTAACATGTAGAACAGAAAAAATCACTTATGCATTATAAGAAATATAAGCATTTAGATATATAAATTTAAGTCAATATCACTAATTCACTTTATACCTTTTACTTCTTTATTTAAATAATCTTCATTGAAAACACTTTCTAATAATGGTATATGAAAGCAGTCCAATGTGGCAAGCTCAAAAGCTGTTTTAAGTGAGCTGTGTTCCAATAGTCCCTAAAAAAATTACAATTATATAAAAAATCATACAAGTCATTAATATATAAAAAATTACACACTGTACAGTTAGAAATACTCTTTGGTTTCTAAGTGGGTATTATTGACTATGGACAGTTGAGCTCTGTTGTTGTGGTATTCAGTCCTAAAACTGGTCTCGTGCAACCCTCCATACTAACCTATGCTGTGCAAGCCTTTTATTTCAACATAAATCCACGTCCTCCCTAATCTCCTTAGCCTCCCTCTTCTGTTCTTACACCACCCACTTACCTCTAATACTAATTTTACAAGACTGTCATGTCTCAAAATGTGGCCAATGTATCCCTTCTCTTGGTCAACGTCCTCCAAATTGTTCACTCTTCCCCTATTCTCCTTAGAACTTCCTCATTACTGATTCTATCCACCCATCTGATTTTCAACATCACATTTGAAGACTATTTTTTTTTCCTTTCTGCAATTCCTACAGTCCACATTTTGCACCCATATAAAGCCACACTACATACTAACATTTTTAGCAATGATTTCCTAATATTCTCACTTATATTACCCATAAGCAAATTCCTCTTTTCATGAAAGCCTTCCTTGCCTGTGCTATCTTACTCTTTACGTCTATTATACTTCCACCATTCCTAGTTATTACACTTCCTAAGTAGCAGAATACCTTAACTTTCTTCAAAATATCCCTTCCCAAACTAACACCCTTAGTTATTTCTTATACTACACTGCATTACCTTGGTTTCCCCTCTATTAATCCTCAAGTCAAACTATTTTACCAAGACCATGTTCATGCCATTTATGTGTTTTCCAAGTCTTCTTCTGACTCCCCTAATACTACAATATCGTTGGCAAAGCCTAAGGTTTTTATTTCTTCTCCTTGCAGTATGATTCCTTTTCCATATTCCGTTTTCACTTTCTTCATAGCCTGTTCAATATATAAGTTAAACAGCACGGGTGACAGACTGCATCCTTGTCTTATTCCTTTCTTGATTTCTGCTTTATTTTCTTGGCCTTCTATTCTAATTACTGCTGCCTGTCTTCTGTAGAGGTTATGTATTAGCCTCCTTTCTCGATATTTTATTCCAGTGCTTTTCAAAATCCTTAATAGGGTGTTCCAGTTCACATTATCAAACACTTTTTCTAATTCCACAAATGCCATGAACATAGGCTGGTTTTTTCATATCCTGTCTTCTAAAATTAATCACAAAGTCAATACAGCTTCTCTTGTCCCTATATTCTTCCTAAAACCAAACTGATCTTTTCCTAACTCTCATTGTATTTAACATTCCATTCTTACTAAAATCTTTCGTATATTTTGCAAAATATCCCGAACAGCCACGATATGGCTTCTTTGCCCAATGCACTTATCAACTCTGCTGGAATGTTATCAATTCCTGGCGCTTTACCATAACTCCGGTCTTTCAGCGCCCTTCTGACCTTAAAATTTTGTCCCCTAACTCTTCGTCACCCACCTCCTTACCTTCTGTTACTGACTGATCTAGACTTCCTTCCACCATGATACAGCTCCTTCCACCTTTCTGCTTTTTCTTCTTTATCCATAATTGGCTTCCCATCCGCTCTCCCGATGTTCTTGCTAATATTTTTCCTCTCGCCAAATGATTCTTTGATTGCGTCTATTTTCCCTTTCACCATGAAATCTTCAACCGTTTTGCATTTCTCTTTGGCTGATTTACATTTCCTATCTATCTCATTCTTCAAGCGTCTGTACTGTTCTTTACCATTTTCATCTCTCGCGTTTTTATATTTACGCCTTTCATCAATCACTTGTGTGAATATAGATTTAGTTTGTATGTTAAGAGTATTTGTTTACCTTGTTAATGTGGAAGTAAATAATTGAATTTAATTAACACATTCAGCGCTACAACACCTGTATATGGGGGATGCGTTTGGTTCTGAGGGAGCACTTTTCTTGTTTAAGTTAAATAGGATTTTCAGTTGAGTTTTTAAAATCAATTTAAGGAAATAAACACTTAAATATAAATATGGAGTAAACAACATTGAGATATTAAAAATATGCATTATACTATTTTTTAAATTTATATTTAGGATAAAATATTACATTATACTGTATCATACAATATTCATTACACATTTGGGGTCATTTTGAACAATGGGAAAAAAAATAGATTATATTTTTTATTCAGCTATGCACTATTGTTCCTGCAGCATTGTCAACATGTTTTACTCATAAATCTTGGGATATCTTAATGTCCGGGGCTTTACCAAAATTTTATGCTAATCAACTTTAGTTATTTAATAATGTGATATTAATCTTTAAACTAATTGTCATTTTTCAAAACTGTATATTCATCCGTTGACATGAAGTTTTATGACATTATAATGGCAAAATATGAACAGTTTGTGAGATTCTACATGGCATGTTTACATTTGCAGTATGGAAAGGAGAAGGGGAGTATAATTGTTAGAGAAGGTACTACCCCTCTTAATGGCCTGTCTCAATTCTACTATCATTGTTAATAACATTAATTGTTTTCATACGAATGGGATATGGAGACTGCGGCATCTTTTTAACACACATTATACTTATTATCTATTACATTCTAACAATTCATTTCTAAACATACAACATATCTTGAACTGACAGAAATATAATTACTAATGCAGAATTGCTTTTACACTACTGACTTTTCTGAACAATAACAGAGTAAAAGTGAGCTGATGTCTAATCCCACTACAATATGGGCAGAGTTGTCTACTGCACATAATCTTGATACATGACTGTCTAATTTTCCTGAACTGTAATATGCTTTGCGATGAAATTTGACATTTTTCAAAACAAGCTATTATTGTTTTACTTCTGTGATCTACTACCTATTTATGCAAAATGGGATTTTCTTATTATACTTCACTGAAGTCAAAATTCAGAAACCGGCTCAATGCCACACCAGATATTAGAATTCAACTTACCTGATACCAAAAATATATGCAACTCAAGAACCCAAAATCATCAAGGTAGTTAAGTGATTTATCTTTTCAGAATTGAACATTTATAATTTAAAAATACATCTAAAATTTTTACTAGTCAATTTTATGATTGTTTAAATATATATGCATGGAAATATCTGATTAAAATTAAGTTTACACTTCACTGCACAAAATTATTCAGTCTTATTCAAGCACATATATTCCCAATCAAATACATTAAAACAATTATAAAATTCACTCCCAAAATAACAATTTTAGACATTGAATGCAATCTTTATTCAGATTTATGAGTGAAATGCTTCACATCGTTTCTAATAATTGGCCCATTAATGTAAAAAATGACTAATAATTTCAATAAAACTTACTATTCTGTACTATTATAAACATTTCAGTTCTTCATTGTCTTAAATTTAAAATTACACTTGATTAGGTTCCAAATTTAAGGAATGAAACAGTGTTACTATTGTGTTCGAGCAGATTATTATTAAAAAAATTCTTTTATAAATATGCTGTTTTCTTTAATTTCAAAACAGTCAGATATTGTAGCTATTCTAAAAAGTTTTTAAATACTATCAAAATAGGAGTTATATAAATAATTTTTGAGAGAATTTCAAAGTGTGCTTTATCTGCACTATTGTAGGAATTTGATGAGGTGAAACAATCAAAAGATTTTTAACATGTGTATAAAATATAAGAAAAGCTTATCTTCATACATTGCAAAGCAAGAGTTCAGGTGATCATTGTTTTCTTCAATACAGATATGCAATACACAATTTAAGATATATTGACTTTCACAAGACAATTTCTGAACCACCAGGCAGAAGAAACATATTACTGACCACCTCCTTTTTACAAATATAACTTTGCTGCACATACATCACATGTATCTCTTCATAATTTAAAAACAAGGGTAAATAAACATTATCAATCACTTTCTGATGTATATGTGATGTAGTTTTCTTAATACAAATAACAAAATTTATAAAAATAAGTACTTACTTGTGTAAAAACTTTGCTTGACAAAATACTTTGTTGTATGCTCTCCCATTGGAGTGGCTTATAATTAGATTGAGAAAATCCATGTATAATATTATTTAATGTATATTTTTTACTATTCTCCAATATTGTTGGTTTGTTTATGATAGTTTGTGCTATGTAATCCATCAAATTGATATTGGTATGTCCCTTAAGGAATAAATAAATTAATTAATTAATTTTCATTCAAACAAATTATATAACAATTATTTTAGGCTTATTCTATTGAATATATAATTCATATAGTTTACAAAGAAAGATCAAACCAAGCTTACCATAATATGAAAGATATACCGCATAATTAACAGAATTTGGAATTCAAATTTTCAGAGAATCACATATTTCAAAAGACACTGTGTTGAAGATAGGGCTAGCCGATAGAATGAAGTAATTTACACACAACCAAACCACATCTCTCCCTCAGGAAAATGTCAGAACAAAGGATAAAGGAAAAGATTGCAAAGAAAAGATGGGGGAAATTATTTTAAAAAGTTGAAATTTTGACAACACAACAATGCCAGGCTGTAGTGAACCATATTCCTACTGCTGGTGATATGGCATGAATGTTTCCAACTAAAATCAGTTTTTGGTACTAAATATTAAATTCCTTAATAAATAAATTAGCTCTCTATTTCAATAGAGAAAGACAACAGACTTCTTTTAAAACTGTCCGTGTTTAATCTTATCTTATTAATAAAATTGGATGTTGCAATATCAGCAAAAAAATTTGTTAGGGTCCCTATTTGCATATTATGTAAGTAACCATATTATACCAAATTTATTTGGTTGAAAATCAACTATATATTTTAACAAAAGTGTGGAATTTTGCAATGAATGTGATCTGTTCTGACTTGTCCCAGCTAAATTCTGCCATTGAATAATTTAGAAGTATTTTATTTGTTGAATAAAAATTACTAAAAATAATTAAACAAAACTTTATTATTGAGCACCGATAATCAGGTTTCTTCAGGGTATGGTTGAATTCTACTGCTACCATGTTCATAACACTTTCTCCTCACTAATTCCCTCACTACATACACTTCATGACACAATATAATTACTGTTCTGTCTACTCATTGCTGTTGCAGTGGCAATTGTTTTGAGTGACGTTTCTTCATCTTTCAACCTTCTCCGACCGTGGCTAATAACAAACTCTAAATACAATAAACATTATGGTTCATTGTCTCATAACTATGATAATGGCAACTTGTTTGAGACCCGTCCGCATCTCGTCAAAGACTCAACTATTCAAGGTTTGTGCGGGTCCCCTAATGGCATACAACAATGCCAGTCTTTCTCAAAGCCTGTCACTAACAATATGTCTGGGCCAGTTTTCCAACTTAAACTCGGAACCCTAACATCATGTTACAATATTTAATATTATTTGCAGAAACAACTAAAGAGGTCTCAAAAGTATTTTATGTTGAATTAAATTCCTTTCTGACTTTTGGCCATTTTATTGTACTGAATTTCAACCAAACTTGGGGAGCACTTATTGATTATTATCTGGGAACAAACACTGTGGGGGAAAGACAACTAGTAGACCTAAGGAAGCAGGTGGGGGAGGGTGTTAACAGGGTTTTATAATAAGTGAAAACAGCAAAGATTACAAGATTAGAAATAAATAAATAGTTTTTCAATAGTGAATGATACTGATAGAATTATTTGTTAGTGTATAATTTCAACCTCTAGTGACATGTGAGAGGAGTGCATTATCTGAAACTAATTTGAAAAATAAAAAATAAACTGACATTAGTGACAAGTCCAGGTTTGGATGTTGCCGAGTTGAATTCTGACATTCACTATGCCAGTTAAGTTGCAGTTCAGCCCCTAGGTGTCGGGTGAGGAAGAAATGGATTAAAAGGCAATTACATAAAAATAATGTAGATTCTATGGTTTTAGTGCTGGGTCTCTTAAAGCTGATTAATGCTCAGCAACCTCTGTATAATGAAGGGGGTAAGGGGAAGGATAATATGTACTATATGAGCGTCGACACTATTATTTTGTTTCCGAGATCAACATTGGCACTTATGAGTTATTTTGTACTCATGTAAGGTACATAAAGTACCTAGATTATTCTTGACTCAAAACACTGAGAGTACAGACATATCTGTTGATAATCCATATGAATGTGATCAGTAATAAATTAAACCAACAAATACTGAGGCAATTATTTTAATGTGATTCAATGTAAATCCAATTAATTTGTTCTCAATACTCAAAAATAGATGAAAACCCACAATTTTTAGAGAATATTCATAGTTTTAAAATAATAGTATGTATAATTATTGTTAAATTAAAGCAACAGCAGGTGTATATCAGTATGTGGGGTCACTTCTCTTTTTTGTTGCTTGATCCAGTACTAGGACCAGCTACAAAGACAGTAGTATCATTCAAATTTATTTTTAATAATATTATTTCTATACACTCTAGGAGTTTCTGAATGGTACACCAGTAAGGGCATCATTTTAAAATCATTGCTAGTATTACAACAAAACAAAAGGGTAAGCCTATAATTCATATGCTAATGCTCTGAATGTGCATTTACCTACTTTGTAATGAATGTTTTTTTGGTATTTTCTTCAACAAAATAATAAATAAATAACAGTCTCATCAAAGCTGAATATTTGTTGGGGTATAAATCCTTCACTTTATATGTAATCATTAAATTTGGAGACAAATTTTTTGGCTTGTTCATACCTTGCAAAGCTGTGTATAGCCAGTGT
Source organism: Eucriotettix oculatus (assembly GCA_034510155.1). NCBI lineage: Eukaryota > Metazoa > Arthropoda > Insecta > Orthoptera > Tetrigidae > Eucriotettix > Eucriotettix oculatus. The sequence continues at coordinate 235,568,812 of CM067376.1, read as the reverse complement.
ACCATGTAAACTTAACAAACTGGCTTCTGATAACATTTAAACCATAATATACATTAGGGTCATTCCATCTCAAGTGGTGTAATGCTACATGCTAGGCTAATTCACTTCCTTAAGATTCTGGGAGTATCTTTGGACTAATTTTCTTTTATTGTGCTAAGATATTAAGAGGTATTTGGATGCCCTTTTGGAACCTGTAATATTTTTTTTTTACTCTCTCCAGTCACTGGAAATGCTTGGTTAAAACTGGTCCCTGGGCCATTCCACATCAAGTGTCCTCAAATAAAAAAAGTTTCACATTCAACCACCTCAGATTTGTTCTAACTTTATGCAAACTTGCAGATGTCAGGTTAGTGTGCAAAATTTTGGCTCAATTGGTACTCTGCTTCCAGAGCTACAGACACTTTAAAAAACATATTCTCTGCTATAAAGCTTGTGTTGTGTAGGATTTTACCATGTTTGACATGTTCAGGTGCTTCAAATAGGTTATCTGTTAACCTTTTTTAAAAAACTATCAAATTTTGGTGCATAATAAAGCTGTGGCTGTGTGCTATTCAGCCCAATAATGCCTTGTAAAATTTGTCACGGAAGATTAAGGTTATACTTTAACACATTCAACAACTGCCGTATCTTTTACTTGATTTTTAGGCTGTTAGTCAACTGCTTGGTGGTTCACCAGTATTATTGTTTTATGAATTGATAGTTATGATTGTATTGAATCTCATTCCAGGTATAAAATTAAAAAAGTAAAGTTTTAGCACTCTTCAGAACCAGTTTTCATTACAGCTATCACTTTTGTTCTTGACACCATTGCAAACAGAACACTTTTTCCACAAGAAACTTAAAAGCAAAATGGTAATTTTAAATAGCCTTACAGGTATGCTAGTTTTTCACCATACCATGTATATCACTGTTGTGATAGAGAAGGTCATGCCACCTGTTATGTTGTTTGTAGATTCAAATGTTTTGTGGCGTGATTTGCAGTAACTTCTGATACTCTGATGTTCAAGTGTAAGTTTTTCACAGCACAGGTTCCAAAAACTTCTAGAAATTTGATATGTGGGTACAAGTATTTTATAACACAAGCAGCAGAAACTTCAAGAATTTTCTGTGATATTTATTGGTATTCCAGAATATTCATGTATTGCACTTTTACTTTGGAATCAAAAGATGGCATGCTTCACTGATGTGCCGCCTGATGCCCTGAATTAGAAGCCTTGGAAAGATTTACAGAAACTGCATATCAAGAAAATTACTTTGATAAATCAATTGAATACAATTGATACTCTGGAGACAAAGCAATAAACAATTGAAGAATTTATCAAAGATATAATGACCAAGCTTGGAAATCTCACTCCATCATAGCATAGTGAAGCATTGTAGCTACTACCTGAAAGAAGCCAAAGAAAATAAAGAATATGGACAACTAACTATTCAGATGGATTTTCTAGAAAAACATTTATTGCACAGGATGCAGTACATGGTTTCTACTGAGAAAATAGTCAGGTCCCATTACATACATCCCTGTGTTGTCTATTAAAAGGTTTCAACTGGAAAAATCGAATCCATTAGCTTCTGCATCGTCAGTGGCTGCTCACAATGTGATACAGTTGCAGTTCAAATATTATTCTCCAAGCTGATTGGCCACCTGCAAAACTTTTTCCAGTGCTGAAGCATATCAGCTATTTCAGCAATGGCTCTGCTGACCAATGTAAAAATTTCAAGAACTTAATGATCAAAAGAGAGCGCCACATGGAAAAATGGATCTGAAAAGTGCTAAAAATTTACAGCTTTTAATTTTGCACATAGAATGAGTCAATAAAATCAGAACTACTAATTCATAAATGATAACACTGGTGTAGTATAATGATGACCAGGTTGTTGACTAAAAATCAAAGCTACAGCTTATAGTAAAAAAAGGTTCAAATATGATCTAAATCTTCTGTGGAAAATTTTACAAGGTACTTTCAAGCCGATTATTATGAGGGATAACAATTTCTAAGCACTTTGAAGGCTTCAGCTGCATTTAAGACAAATAGTTGTGAAAGTATAAAAAATCAGGGCAACATATCTTATTTAAGGCCAAGAACATTGCAAAATCCTTCACACTGAGTGTGTAGCGATAGGGTATGGATCTACTAAGGTGGCTATAGCTTTGGAACCAGTATACCAAACAAGCCAAAATTTTGCACAGTAGTCTAACAGATGGGTATGTGTGCATGTCCAGAATTTTTTTTTTTGTAATTTGAGGTGGTCCTGTGGGGTTCCCTACAACATGATTTGACATGAAATGATTCATGTATAAAAATACATGGCACCTTTTTAATTTAACAGACTTTGTATTCACCAAATGTAAAACACATGAAACGGTTTCAAATAAAGGAATGTAAAATACCAAGTTAATTAAATAAGATAAAGTCTTCAAAATTAAAAAAAGGATACTTAATTTTCAATTTAAAACTTTAGTTCTTATTATATTTTTAAGTATTCTCCCCATTCAACAGAATAATTATTCTATATTTAATTAAATAATGATATACTTTAATAACTAAATATCATAATTTTGAGCTTAAAAATGCAATATTTAATGCACATTAATTTTGTTCCAACAGAAGGTTAACAGAAAACCTATTTGGAATATGGCATAAATCATTTGACTATTTAATTAAGAAAGATAATAATAGAAAAGGGCTTACCATTCTAGTCAACTTTTGCAGAATTGAGGATGCCTGCTCTATGGTAGAATTATTTTTCACAACATATTTTGCACAGCTTTCAAGAAACTCTTCATGATAAAAAGCTGGAATATTTTTTGGGTGCTTTTTCATAGCCCTTCTTAAGATTGTATCTATTTCATCCATAGAGTATTCTTCAATATTATCTGACATGACATTCAATGTCTGACGAAGAAGAAAGGGCACAGAATTTAAGGACCTATCTACATTTCCCAATGACCATGCTACTTTAAGTGCTGATTTATGATCAATCTGTTGATAAACTTCCACCAAACTATCAATAAGCACTGTACAAGCTGATATTGATACATTATTCCTAATAGCATACTGCAACATTTCTGCTAAATGTGGAACATTTCTTCTTTCTAGTTTCACTGAAAGTTGTGCTTCAAATACTACAGGTAATGCTATTTTGAGAGCTTCAATTAATGTGCATGTTTCAAACTTTGATAAAATATATTCTAGAAACACTATTTGTTGTAAACTTAAGTCATTAATCTGATGTCTTAGAAGCTGCAGTAGAATCTGAACTATAGCACTTCCTGAAGGTACACCAATATAACATACACATTTTAAAGCTTCAACCGTTTCGCTGGTTTCAAGAGTTCGAGACTGTGATTTTAAACTTTTACACAATAAGGAGAACTCTTTACTTTCTAAGATTCCTTTTTTACTTTCACTTGAGCTGTAAGAAAAATATTTAATACAAGTATGATGAAAGGAACTTAAAAATCTACCATGCATCTTATATTTAAAAATGGCTACAATTTGTGACAATAACACAGTATTTTCATTATTCTTCATTCTTAACCAATAAAATTAATGTATAATGGTCAAAAGGCAGAGTTTATTAAAATGAAAACTTACATTAACTACAAAATGTTTCCTTCCTATGTTCAGTGGCCTTTTAAGTTGCACAAAATATGATTTCTATTTGAAAATCCCATTAACAGATAAAATTTGACTACTTCCAATAACCTCCAGAACCTCGAAGCTGTTGGGAGAAGTCAAATATTTTCTGTTAATAGCTTATCAATTTCAAACAATGAAATTTTTTACCAATACTAATTTTTAAGAATAAAATTAGTAATTTTAGGCTTGATTGTGTTCAATGACAAAAAATACAGAAATAGCCCCAAAAGGTATAGGAGGGGAAAGCATCAAGAATTATTATTTAAATGTATATGATGAACCAAACGTGGATAATAGAAGAAAAACCAACTTATTTATATATTTCTACAATTTTTCTTTCCAATCGTGGATTTCAATTTTCACACTCGGATAATACATTATGTAGTGATTAGAATCTCTCTTGGTATATGTTACAAATAATTTTTGAAAAGATTGCAAGTTTTGCAAACAGTTTTAAAAGGGAATTACAACATGAATAAAGCAAGGGGAAATGGTCCTTGATTTTGATTCCAACACATTGAATCAACTAGGTCCTCCAGATCTTTGGTACACACAGAATATTTACTGGGAAATGATATGAAAATAAAATTTCGGAATTATAAATATTGAGTTAATTAAAAGAACTCAGTTGAATAATCTGTAATAATAACTTGTAAACATATGTACAGATTATTGAAGTAAACTTTCACATAGACTCAGACAAATTTTCTATAACATGGTAACCACAAATACCATTAACAGCTTTGTAAATGATGAATATAAAATATCATTCCAACCTTTCAAGTTTTTGTAACTCAAATAGAGATTTAAGAGCTTGAACTACATGTTTACTGTTCATTATAGAGTGATGTGATCCAACTAATTCCATCAGCTTTTGACAGTCTGTAGCAAATTTTATATTTTGTAGAAGGAAATCTTTGGCCGCAGCAGGTACAATACTTCCTACAAATACAGACAAACAAAGTTTAGTTTTATGCAAATATTCACAGCTATAGCATACAATCCAATGGCCCCTGTTCATATTCTAAATTTCTATTTATTTGTGGTTTCATGTACATTTCCTTACCCCAAATTATCATGTCTGACAGGAAAAAGTTCCCATTTTCAGAGGTGCTAACCAACTTTCCTCAGAAAAATAAATGTGACCTGCACAACAACTACCAGTATTGAAACCAAACTTCAGTGTGACCTGCTATATAGACAGCTACAATCCACATTAAAGCCAGTACATCTCTCACAAGGAAAGGTAGAATTGTGAGAAATGGAAATATGCACATAACATCCCCACACACAAAATCATGCGTACAGAGAATACTGGTAAAAGATGGTAAGTAAATGTCATAGAGTAAGGAAGTGTGTGGTTAACGGCAATTCAGTAGTCTGTGACTATTGATTCCATAACTTTTAAGTAGTCAATGAGAAGCACTGTTCAAAACAATTAATGGCTCTAGCCTGAGCAACTATTAAGAATTGCATTTTTGATAATGCTGAGGTGGTTTGTATAACTAATGTAGAATGCAGAGCAGAACTTGTAATTTATCTAATAAATGTAAGAAGAGAGGAAGATCATATTTTCTTCTATTTTTATGAAGATATTAATGATTTGGATGGTACAGGTGGCTAGACTATTCTACATGGAGCAGAGGTTATGAGTCTTTTGTGGAAATGAGACCAAAACTAAGTAAGATGATGTTGGTTTTATGTAAAGTTAACTGGTTATTTGGTGTCGAAAGATAGGAGAATTCAGACAGGAAATCTGACCTATGAGTCAAAAGAATGAAGAAATTGTATACGAACAACGGCCAGGTTGAAGTTTTCAACAAAAAGGAAATTTTGACAGTCCTATCCATGCCAATTTATCCTGGATACAAGAAGGTAGTTTTTCATCCAAGTTAAAGGTATTTATCTACCAAGAAGGAGAGTTGCGGAGACTAGAAACTGGGAGAAATACAATATTAGACAACATTAGGTCTTGGCGTGGATTGTTGGTTATGGCTACTATTACCAGACTTTGTGGCCACAATAATTACAGAATAATAAATATTTTTCTTTCATTTACAGATGTGATATACACATTTAGCGAAAAACACCGCATATTATAACTTAAGACTTAATCAATAAAATTTCTTGTGTGATAACAGTAAAAATTAATGTAGTAGTATATAATGACAAATAATTAACAAAGTCTCACAACAATACTATTTTAAATGGACAATTGTATGAATGTGAATTCTATTAACACGGCACTGAATAAAGTAATATATACCTTGAGATGTAACAGTATTCACAAAACGAAATTTTGTAGTGGATTGTAATATGCTGTGGCAAACTTTAATCTTGTTCGCAGATTGAACTAATAACTTGGCGGACTGCATTATATTTAATGAGGTCATATTAAAATTATGATGAATAATGATAAAATCTGAAACAAAAAGAAACTGTGTAAGTAACTGTTATTTCAAATATGTCTGGTAGAGTTGATAGATTTAAATCTAAATCCATAATTTTATTTAAATTTCATTAAATTTTACAAATAGTCCGATCATTTTAAGCCACGGTTAGATATAAAAGGTTTTGAGAAGTGCTAAGTTACAAGTTTACATTATCGTAATTTGTGGATTAATTGTTTGACATAGTCCCTTATTTATCAACAGATAACAATACACTGAAAACCACGATTTATTTAAATCAGTTCCGTTTTACATAACACTTATTTAAGCATTTTCCATTTTCCATTACGTTTATTAAAATTATTTCAAAATAGAGTACAAACATTTACGATCCTCATTTAACCCACAACATTGTAACTAGTGTTACCAACAGAGGAAACTATATTCTCATCTCTTTCCCCTCCATATAAATAGGTTTTTTTTTCAAAACAAAATTTTTAGATGGATTTTTGTGCAAACATTACGGCATAGACATTTTAACGATTCCTGTTACACTTTTTATAATAGTAAATTAATATTTAACACTATAGTCCTGGTGAACGAAGATTGCGCGACACGTCTGTTGTGAGAAGCGGGTCAAGAAGGGAAGAGTCGCATCTAATCTAATTGAATCCTATCTACCTTACAGAAAACAATACGTATGAATAAAAATAAACTTAGTGGCATATAATTCTGACATGTTAAATATTGAATATGGCGTGCCAAAAAGATCTATATAGGGCCCATTATTATATATTGTATACAACAACGATATAAACTGCTCTAAATCTTTATCAAAAGTCTATTTTATGCAGATGACACTGTACTATTCTGGCTTGAGGACAAAACCCTAAGTACTTATACAGTGTCATACAATATTTTAAGAAAGGAAAGCTCAAAATCAGATAATAGGAAACCAGTGTATGAAACAAGAACAAGCTGTACGTTATGTTTTGGGGTTGATTTTGTTCTACTTTTAATTTAGGCAGCAAGAAGAAGAATAAATAATAAGAAAGTTTCAAACTTTATAGTATATATTTAACAAAAAACTATAAATAAAAAACTAATATTCCTGCTCTTTAAAAATGTGCATTTTAGAAAATAATTTAACTTTATAAATTAAAATCTCTCAGGTGATGGTGGGATCAAATATCGAACACTTCTTTTTGGTGGCAATATCTACCGTGGCATTTACTTGATGGCTTTGAGGGATTTATGGTTTCATTTAGTACTTTACCAGCGGAACTCGTAGGTAGATCTGTCCGGAAAATTATTCAATTAAAATGAAATAAAATTGTCCCTCTAATAATTTAGTAAATATGTGTATTCTACATGTAAAGTTTTTATGATTAATTTTTGATAGTACCTTGAGCAGGGATACACACGTGGATAATCCTTGCAACAAACTATCCAAAACAATTTTTTATGAGGCCCTATTCCAGTCTATACTAATATAGTATAGAGCAGGGGTGCTCAAACTTGAACTGCTGGCGATCGACCTCAATTTTGTTAGACTCCGATCGATCAATTCTGAAAGGCTGCAAGTGTATGTGATGCAGGATTGTCGTCTAGGTAGGAAGGGCATATCGTGGCGCAGGTATAAGTATATTATATATACGGACGTCGCAGAATTTCATGGCCATTAATACACGTAGAATTAATAGGAACAACAGAAATTAGTTTTCCGCAATATGAATTTTTTTAGTCAAGGTAGGCTGTAACGAAAAAGTTAAGGATAAAACTCTTACTTATCAAAATTGCGAGTTTATTGGTTCATACAAAACAAACGAGTTCTAGTTTCTAAACTTAACTAAAGAATGACTTGGATGTTGTAGTGTTACTCTTGTTTACACCGACAATACAATTACAATAATAAGGAAATTATAAAAGAAAGAATAATATAATTAATTTAATTATGATGATTAGATCGAAACTATGGTAACACAATACAAAATTATTTACAAGAGAATAATATAATTCAAACTAAAAGTTTTAGTAAAAATAAATTTACGAATAAAATTGATTATCAATTTGGCTATGTCGGTAAAAAAAGGATCTATGCAGCTCCTAAAATGGCTGCTCTCGGGAACGCGGTCGGAAAACGCTTCAAACGAGATTGGTTTTCAAGGAAAAACCGGGTAAAAATGCCGTTACCGGATTTTAACGCCTGGTGACGTCGTTCTTCGTTCCTATTCCTCCTCTGCTGTATAACGTCTTCTTCTGATTAAGATCCTCTAGCGCCTCTCCTTCAGCTTAAATTCGCATCAAATGTTATCTTTTTATTTTCTGTGCTTCCACCAAATGAATCTCTCTTCTCGAAGCGTGCAGAAACTAAATTTTATACATGTTGCTTGTTCTGCCTCTGATCCTCTCTCTGCGCCTTTCTCAGGCAGATTCTGCTCCGTCTGCTCAACAATACACTTCAGGCCGTAATCGGCGAGGTTTCACCTCGACGTGACCTTGACAGCCACCCTCGCTCTCGTCCTGCTGTACGCGACTCGGTAGAATATTGAAGTAAATTATTTTTGCTTTACCGATTCAATGTAGGGGAAATGTGTCACCACAATGTTGAAGCGTGAAACAGCATGTCTTCAGCATACCTTTCATAAGATGGCGCGTAATTACCGAGTGCTAACCGCAAGCATGGATGACATATGTTCGCCAGTTAGTCGATTGCGATATTTTGACTCAATTATCTTTTTTTCAGAAAATGCAGACTCGCACAAGTAAGTTGACTCAAACATCAACTGAAGGGCGATTTTGTATGAGATGCTGTGTCTTAGAGATGCATATCTGATATAATCTGCACTAGCTCATTTTCAACAGAAGGTGAGTCCAGGTTAAACTGACTTGCTATTTCAGTAGTACATTCCTCAATGTTTTTACACGAAAAATATCGAAAAAAATCATAAATTTGGCAATTTAGTGAAATCATAAAAACGTCTTTCGAATTCGCCCAAAATATTTAATAAGTCTCTCTCATAAATATCAACATTCACCTGAGGAATTCTTGCTTTCAAAGACGGAAAATGTTTCAGATCATTTCTTTCAGTTGCAATTTCATTTTGAATGCGTTTATTGCGCTAATCATCCCAATAATGGATTTTCCTTTACACTGAAGCTTCACGTTATTGGTGTTTAAGTGCATTGTGATGTCTGTCAAAAATCTATCTAAAGCAGTCAGCTATTTTCAGCATCTGAGTGTCATCACCTCTTTCGCCCAGAAAAGCTATTATTTCGGGCATTAATTCTTGAAAACTATCAAGAAACTTTCCGAGACTCAACCACCTGACGTCCGTGTGAAGAACTAAATCAGTGTGTTCAGCAGATTCAGTATCTTTCATCTGTAATTTGAAGAGCCTTCGTTGCAAGCTACGAGCACGGATGGAATTTACAGTTTTTATTGCAATGCTCATAATCTCCTCCGTGTTTAGAACTTTTGAAAACAAAACTTGTTGATGGTTAATGCAATGGAATGAGAAAAACGAAAGGAAATCGTCATTAGCTCGACACAATTTCACAAAACCAATTTGGTTTCCAGTCATTGCTGGCGCTCCATCGGTTGTAATGCACACAAGTTTATATATTGGTAGCTTGTAGTTTGTTACAAAATTGAAGAAAACGTTATATATATCTTCGGTACGGGTCTTTCCCTTCAGAGGAACCATTGTCAAAAACTCTTACTAAGGCGCAATTCCATTGAGGCAACACTGAACGACATGAGGCATGCTGCTTGCTCTCAAGTGTTGCCTGATTGTAGATGTGCGACTTTGTGGCACAAAATTCAGTAATGTCCCATACGAATTTTGTTGGCCCAGGTCGCATGAGCTTTGTCGTCTATGTTTGTAGCATGCGTCTTTAACGATTCCATTCAGGCAGCTTCAGTTTGTTGCAACGTCTTTACGGAAAGTCGCGGCAGCTGCATATTTGGTAATAGCTTTTAATCGTAAGAAGAAAAGGAGCTCACCACGGTGGTGGAGAAGACAACTATATGTTGGTGTTGAAGAAACACAATATACTTTATACAACAACTTGCTTGCTGATGATGAAAGGTTATTTCGAAATTTTACACGAATGTGTAAAGAGGATTTTGAGTACTTACTTGAAAAAAATCTCACCCGCTATAAAAAAGCATGATACAAACTTTCGTGATGCAATACCACCTCGTTTGAGGTTATTAGTGACATTGAGCTATTTGGCTACGGGTGGGATAGCTATCAATCACTTATGTATCTGTTTCGGATATCTCAGCCAAGCATTTCTCGAATTATTCCAGCGGTATGCAAAGCTTTTATCGACGTTCTATGTGATTTTGTTAGGGTAAGTAAAAATATGAATATATTGAACAATTTATTTATTTATTAAATGCAAATACTTATATAATATTACAAAAGTTGTAAGTTGGATGTTTCTGACTGAGGAAACGTCGATGCTGTTGTCTCTGGGGATAGAACAGTGTGCAGAGGTGTGCTCGAGGATGTACTACTATGAATAGAGATATTGTCGGTTCCAGAAGAAAGAAAAGTGCCACAAGTGGTATTGTCATAGTTGTGAAGAGGCGTACTGACATGTCTATGTACAATCTCAACATCGTATTTGCCCATAGCTGCTTATTTACTAGTGTTTGTGCTGTAGGGCCCAATTTTCGCAGCTCATTACCAACATGTTCTCCATATGTTGAACAATCATCTCTTTGGCAAGCATTTTTTAAAATAGTGTACGCTTCCTCTTCGCGATCAGAATGAGATAAATCCTTTTGAGTCTTTCTTTTAGGGACAATCCCCTTCTCACGTTCCTCTTCACTTCTGTTCCTCCTATGACGTTTATTGCTCACTTCATCTAGATTTTCGGACTAATTATCTTTGACTTGAGCGTATTGAGTGCATCAGCTGTTTTTTTGCTCTCCTCCCTGCAATTACAAAAATGCAATTATTTGTTAAATTATTTTTTTCAGTTACTATGCTCAGAATATGAGTGGAGAAAGATAGTAAGAGATTTCGAAGTAGCTTGGAATTATCCGCGTTGTGTTGGAGCGTGCGACGGAAAACACGTTGTCATTCAAAACCCAAAAAACAGTAGAAGTATGTTTTTTTAACTACAAAGGAACTTTTAGCATTTTTTTGATGGTCATTGTTGACAGTAATTACAATTTTATAATCGCAAATGTTGGCTGTCAAGACAGAATATCTGATGGAGGTGTTTTTAGAGAAACGTGATTTTATAATAAGTTGGCTAAAGGAAAGTTACAATTACCTTACCCAGAAGTACTTCCTGGTGGAAATAAGGTCTCTCCTTACGTGATATTGGCGGATGATGCATTCCCTCTACAGCAACATATAATGAAACCCTTTAGCGGCCATCACGACAAAGGTGCAAGTGAAAGGCAATTACAGGCATTCACGCGCTCGTAGAGTTGTAGAAAATACTTTTGGATTGTTAGCCAGTGTGTTTCGTGTATTTAGAAAACCACTAATGATTAATATGGAAAACGCTGAAATTGTAACAACAGCATGCATTCATCTGCACAATTTTTTGAGAAGGAGCAAATCATCACATACATCGAAACGCAAGAGGGAAATATTATTCCTGGGTCATGGAGGGAAGTTGTCCAAGGCGATTCTGGTCTACAGGATTTGACACATAGAGCACGAAAATCAACTTTTGAAGCTAACGAAGTGAGAAGTGAATTTATGAGATATTTTCAATCTGATGAAGGACGTGTGCCTTGGCAGGATTTTTATTCATAAAATTGTAATTTTTTTTATTTTGCAAAATAAAATAAATGTGTTTATTATTTTTGAATTAAAAAAAAATAAAAATTAAATAAGTATTATTTATTTTATGCCTGCCAGACTTGCCCATATCTAGTAGGGACACTGTATTCAGAACCCACTTCATGCATTTTAATAACTTTTCTTTATACGACACATAAATCAACAAAAACTCACCTCAAAGTCCTCATCATCACTGTCTGCAGTAGAAAATGTTGATTTAGGTAAGTCAACGTCTGATAAAAAACTCAGAAGCTCAAACGCGAACCACTTTGCTTTTTCCTGGGGAGATGATCCACTCCTTTTTGATTGCACTTTTTTTCGTTCTCGATAATATGCTGAACGCAAGTTTTTGATTTTGGTTTTTATCTCAGGAACAGTACAATTATATTTAATAGCCAATTCTTTTAACTTATAATATTTAACTCTATTGTCTTTATATTCACTGATTTTATTATTCCACAATGCGGGTGAGTTGTGGTAATCTTCAATAAATGTTGTGGTTTTTTCATTATTCCACTCCATGTCGTACACTACAAGTCGCCCGATCCGATTGCTGTTGGATAGCGACGACAATGTTCGACACGTTCATTATTGTCGAGAAATGACGCATGCGTCCCGGCATCAACACTCGACACGTAGCATGCCACAAATAGACATGTTTCTTGTCGCATCGTGTTCCTTCAATGGAAAGACTCGAGTAGCATGCGTCAATGCCGCATGCTACATGTTGCCTAAAAAGTTGCCTCAGTGGAATTGCGCCTTTAGGCGACATGTCATTGAATACTATTCGAATAAAAATACATAGCTGAGTAGTGTCTGTCGTATCGGTGGATTCGTCCAACTGTAAATAAAAGTATGTATATTCCATGATGTCATGTTTTATTTATCTGCCAAGTCCTGGCTCATAACTTTAACAAACCTTGTGATAGATAACTGAAGTTCTCTTATAGCAGACATAGTCTCTGTTTTATTTTTAACATCTGCAAATAAAGTCTCACCCGCTTCAATAAATGCTTCCTTCGCAACCATTCCATCTTCAAATGGTTTCTTATGTTTCGCCAATATATGAGATATTTTAATTGACACGATCGTTGCAGCTTTTGATTGTTTGACTGGTCTTGTGAACATGGTTTGTTCTTCTTTTCAAACAAGTTATCAAATTCGTTTTCTTGATTCACTCTGTGGCGGAAAATCCTTTCCATAATTTTTATGAATGGTTTTATGATGCCTCTCTAAGTTCCTACACATAGATATTGCAACTGACTTACGGCAAAGGAGACAAATGCGCTTATCCTTCACCATACAAAAAAAATTTCCTCACAATTGTTATTAAAATGATAAATTTTATTTCTCTTCGCCGTAATCATTTTGTATTATATATTAACAAACTTCAAGTTGAAACTCGGGCTCAGTCATACTCCCCCAAGTGCAGCATTTATATCGGCGCGGACAAGTCTCGAATGTTCTCTAAGTACCTAACTGACTAATGGTTTGTTTTTAAGCGTACCGACAAACACGCCGCCAGAAGTTTATAGAAAAATCGGCGGGAATCAAAACCGCCCCCCGTCGCGACTTTTCTTTGTCAAGTACCACGCATTCCTTTGATAAAGCTTCCTTTCGGCGCTAGCAGGGGGTTATTACGAGAAAGGAAAGTGATGTGGGGATTATTCTCACCTAATGGAGGATCAACTAAAACAAAATCTGTGAATAGATCTATATTTGCAAATTTTTCTCGAGATTGTAAATGATTAAGAGGGAATTATATTAATTATTTAATGAATTTAAGTTTATGATTTGATATATACATTTATTAAAAAAAACATAATTTTAAATGGGGTCCTGCATGAAGATTAAAATACAAAATAAATAATTAAAGGGGATTATTTGAAAGTTCTCAGGGTTAAATTAATATTTGGGTAACAGTTTCTTTTCACTGAACGAACCTGTTTTGTTTGCCTGTGCGTCTTGGTGCGGATTAACAGGCGACTGGACTTCCTTCTTCTATCGTTGTTCGGGTTGAGCCTGACGCTGCCAGTAATAATGGTATGAGCCTTTTCCTGTTTCTTCCCTCGTTGTTTTCCTCGTCGTTAACACCTTACTCCTTCGCCACCTAGCCTTCTAGTTGAACCTGCTGCTCAACTTCGTATTACACTGCTTTCAACTTCCTTCTTCTCAACTTCTTACACCATACATCTCTGCCTTCTCGACTGTCAATCTCTCACACCATACTCTTCCGCTACTTACTCGACTCCAATATCTTACACTATACTGCCCACCGCTTCCTCGGCTGATCAAAACATATTACCCTTCTCCGCTGCTTACTCGACTTGTCCGACAGTTTTTTCATAGTTTACGTCTCCGCTAGCTCCTTGATTTGTCCGACGGGTTTTTTATACTGACTGTTTTTCCGCCCATCACCTTCGCAGGTTAACGCCGTGTAGTCCCCCTCCAAGGAATAAAACTATCTCACGTGACGATTGTCTGCCAATCCTCGTGAGGAAATTTTTGATGACAGAGGTAACAGTGTCCCTAGGAAATTCCGAAAGGTGAACGCTCCCTCAGCCAAAAACAAAGCCTACCGTTATAAGCACGCAGACAGCCGCCATCTCGGCGCCGGGAGAAACCCCTTTTACCTGGCCGGCGACATACTCTTCCAGAAATTTTATTTAATCTAAAATTTCATAAATTGAAATTAAAATTGGGGAGGGTTCTACTGCGCTACAAAATCGACTCAAAAAGCACTTGCGATCTACAAAACACAATATAAAAAAATTATTCATAATACAAAAACGATAATTAGATGCATAGCAAAATGAAAACAAAATTAGTCATGCAGAAAATTTTTCCCCGATCTAGAAATATTAACTGCAATAAATCATATTAGCTTAAACTGATAGATAACTTTGTAATAGAAACATACATGAACATGACACAAGAAATGAAAGTAAACTACTTGTGGCACAATTTATAACAAGTACGTGTGATAACTTACATACATCCCAATTTTAAAAATGTTATATTGTAAAATATCTTTCACTTGTTATTGGATCAGTCGGCCAACTGCCTCCTGAAACTTGTGAAGACATGGAGAAGGGAATGCTGCGACCCCACAGCAAACCCGTCTCCCGTCATTCGGAAGGGCCTGAGAATAGTACCCAATGCCCGACCTACCTGATACAGGTTTTTTTAGGGTTTTCCCTGCATCTCTTTAGGTGAAACACTAATTAGGATCCTTAAACCATAGCCCTGGGGCTTTAGTTAACCCTTGGCTACATTGCTCTATCTTCCGCATCCCCCCTTTTTAATATCCTTCCTATGCTATTAAAGGGGAGTTGCCTGTTTCAGGATCACCATCGTGTAGCCTGTTTACCATAAAAAAGAGTAATCAAAATAGGCTCTCTTACCTGAGAGATGTCGAAAATTAAGGCTTGTTCACTATCAGTTGTTCATTTAACTTAAATGCAATCCTACTCCTTTGTTTATGTATGTCACATTTTCTTTGATAAAGTGAAATTCATATTTTCATTCAATTAAGTGTTTGTTTTTCATATGCTTTAATTATAATTAATTTATAGTACATTCCTTTTATATATGACAACTTTTCTTATCTGTGTAAGTAATTTACATATTTATGATTCAAGTTTATGTATTTATTTATATGTGAATGTAGACAAAAGTTGAAATGTTTGGCGTATTTTATTTTATTGATCGAGGAAATTCCAAAATGTTACATTGTTACATTAATAAGGAGATATATTAGGAGAAGTACAATTCCGTTTAAATTCAAATCAGCAGACCTGAAACAAATATAGTTTAAAGTTTAATACCAAAAAGTAACAAAGCAAAACTCGCTGTACTTATACATATTAGAATAAAAATGTTTCAATTTTCAGTTCCCTAAAATCTGGAAGGTGTTTACTTCTGAACATGCTTACATTGGATTAAGTTTGATATTTTTCCCATGTTCTCTGCCATGTAATAATATCATATCGCATACATCCCTACAATGTAATAAGTACTGCTTCATAATATTCTTAAAAAATGAGCATTCGTTATTTTGCACAACTGTGAGATTTAACTGCATTTGTTAATATCAATATAAAAAGTTTGGAATTTAGGGTAGAAGCGCTGTTTTCCCCGAAACTCCAAAATTGAATTATTCAATCCGGAACTATGAGAAAATTAAAGACTTACTTGAATTATGTCTCAGTTTATTTTCTTACATTTGTACTCGATTTTAATTACTAATTTCATCTGAAACATTCGTTATCTATTATAATATAATTTTATTCAGCCTGTTTTCGTATACAAGCATATTTTTTCAAGAGCAATAGAATAGAAAGAAATTTATTGCAGAATTGCAATTGAAATTTAAAACCGGTCCCATAGGTAAGGTTACAGTGCATCACGTGTCGGAGGTATTACTCAGAATCAATATTTAATCGATTAAACTACTGTCGTCGTCAAAATAGTAGAACCTTGAGTTTTAAGCATCACTGTGTCCATTCAGAATGACCTACATTATTGAAAAAGGTCTCATTTTACTCAGAATTTAATGCCATTTTTGGTAGCTACTGCCAAATACTTCCTTGTGATCCCCTAATGTGTCATCAAATGCCAGGATATCGGGTATATTACCGTGGAGAGACATGTAATTGCACTCATTGTGGAGGAATAGCCACCTGTCTATGTTGCGTGCTTCATGAGTGGAAAGAAATGCACAGGAAAAGGGAAGGGTTTCAGAGATTGCGAGGTGTACAAAATTTTCCTAACCAGGGAGTTATAAAGAATTGACTAGGGTCAGAACTTTTACAATTAAAGAGATTAACATATCTTCCCTTCTAGCTAGAGACAAAGAAGGATGGAAAAATACTTAGTTAAAAAACGATTACGTGACATGTAGATAATGGAACGTAAGTGGACATCAGGATTTTGGGGACCCCACGCAAATTTGCAGGCTAGAACTGAATTTAAACTAGAGGAATCAAAATATTATTTATGGGGCATACATGATAATGGAAGCTCGGTGATCTTCCTCCCAAGGGGCTGTGGACAGATGGCAGGTGAACGAGAGTCAGGTCTTCCCACCAACCCGAAAGAACTATTGGAAGCAGTGCAGGAAGAATATCCCAGAAGAGTCGAAAAATAGACCTAGAAATAAAGATTTTGTAAAGACCTACGCTGAAAAATTTATATCCAGCAAAAAGGTCACCGATGTGTCATTACATACATGTTCCGTGATAAGTAATGGACTTAAAACTCAGACAAGTTTAACGCAGCAGATGGTGTAATTAAAAGAAGAGAGACTAGAAGAAAACATACCTCTAGGTTCTGGTGCGGAGAATAAGATGAAGAAAAGCAAGGAACATTGAAAGGACAAAAAAGCTCATGTTTAAAAAGTAAAGTTTATATATTTTTTAAGTTTCTGTTGTGAATTTAATTTTACGGTCGATTGACTTTAATTTGTATTTTCCCGGTGGCAGTTTGTTGATAAAATTAAAGTATAAAGATAAATTATTTATAAACTAAAAGAACAAAGATAAATTACAGAAAAACATTAAAAATATTTCACGCCCTTTTATTTTTACAAAATAAGCACCTAAATTTTCAGGGTTTCTAATTTCTTTTTGAAAACATTAGTATTTTTAGGCAAAGCATTCCAGTCCCTTAACACCCTGTTTACGAAGGAATATTTGCTTAAATCCGTTCTTTGGTACCTTTCCTTTATTTTGTAATTATGGTCGGTTTTAGAGAAAAATTTAGGTACACCTAGCCCCAAGTCTAGCTTTTTTCCTCCTATCATAAAGTGGTTCCCATTTAGTTTAGTCCCCACACAAATTCCCAGCCCGTTTTTGATTTTATCCAGGGCACTGATGTGCTCCGCTCTGTAACTTTCTGCCCCGTATTCTATCATTTATTACGAAGTTATAAATGATGGGGGATATAATTTTTTAATGAATTTAATAATTAAGGTTTAATATGTACATTTATTAAATGAAAACACAATAATTTGAAACGGGTCCGACGAGAATATAACAAGTACTAATATAAAGTTATTAAAAGGGAATGATTTGAAAGTTCTCAGGGGTAATAATTGTTTGGGTGACCACGTGCAGCAGATATTCCGTTCGTTGACGAACCTGTGTTGTTTTCATATGCGTCTTGATGCAGATGCCACTGGAACTTCCTTGTTGTTGAACTCTGAAGCGGCCGGTAGACAATAGCACAAAGTCGCGCTGCCGGAATTGAGGAAAACTCCTGTTTTTCTCTCCTTCTTCCCTCATTGTTAACGCCTTCTCTCTCCGCTGCGTCCTCAACTGATCAGTCCGTAATTTACACCCACGCTGCAACTGCACTCGTCAATCGTTCACTGCACAATCGCTTGCAATCAATCTGTGTCACCATCAATTTCAACATCTCTCAAATTCACTCTCTACCACCAATCTCCTGCCAATCTGTCTAATTCATTCTCCACCACCAATCTGCTCTCGCCACCACAAATCTGCTCCCAAATTGTCTCCACCTGCCTCTATTAAAACTGCGACCCCACTTATGCGACATCTATCACCTAGTGGTAGGGATGGATATTTTCCAATAATATCCCTTGTTACATTTATGGAACATAAGCCACCCGGTCAACAAATTCTCAGACAGGTTAGGACATTCTGAAACCGGCGACGAGGTGTCTGAGCCTTATAGCCCAAGTGTCAACAGCTGTCTCCTTCTTTTGATTCCGCGCCGCCAAGTCGGCGCCCGGAAAAATCCCTTCTTCCTGGCCAGCGACATGCTCATGCCGAAATATTTATGTAATTTAAAATTCCATAAATAGGAAAAAAATGGGCCAGGTTCTACTGCGCTACAAAGTATTGTTTATCTTTTTGATTATGGCAATTAATTTTGGTTAGACCGCGAATTTATAATATATGCCTTCAATTTATTAAATACTTCCTGACAGTACCGGAAATATTAACGTTCATTGGGCAATCCATAAATTTCTCTATACCATTTTTCGTTGAATAACCATTTTCTCATACAATCCATATTAATGGTCAAATAATACTGTTTCAATAATACAATTAATAAACGCACAAAACTATTGTATCATACTATATAATTATTGCAAATAAAGTAATTAAATTAATTTGACAATGCAAGTAATGGTCCCGGATGTTGCAGAAGGAACATGAAATTTTGTAATGTTTTCATTAATGAACCGAGGATGTCCCGAAAGTTAGAGGACGGAACGTATTCAAATCAAATTATTCAAGTTCTGTCTTTTGGCCTTTCTTTGTATTTTATATACAATTATTGCTTTATTATCTATTTCAAATTCACAGAATAACTAAAAGCTTCCTATTTGAGGAAATAAATGTTATTAGAGATTGTTTTTAGTATCACCAAATTATGTTTTGCCTTGAGCCAGAAGTTCCTTGTTCCAAACTCTAATTTTCTATTACTATAATTCCAACACTAAGAGACCAAGTAAGAAAAACAAATTTTATTACATGGCGAGGTTCGATTTAATAATTCACTAACCCATTTTATTTTTCAATCTCAATTTTGGCCTCGTCTTAGCTTTGATTTCGCTCTAATTGTACGGTTAATAATAATTTAATTAACAACAATTTTATAAATTGGTGATAATATTAGTTTATATGCCACATCAATAATTATATTTCTGCGATATATTCACTTACTTGTTGTTATTTTGAGTAGTTCAGATGTTCAACAGTGGTCTGAAACAGTAGTTAATGTAGCTTAATTATACATACTGTGTAACAAATATGTATGAAAAAAGTAACATGGTATAAATTAATTGCATTATTAGCGTAACGTTTAATTTGCATTAGGTGGTCAATGACGAGTTTGTAGAAGATTCGTGTTTTATAATGTTAGAAGGGGAGGTAAAATTATCAAGAAGAAATTAGTAAGTTGTGTATTACTTATTGATAAATAGATGTTGGAAATAAAGAAAAATATTAGCAGAAAATTTAAAAAAACGTGGTGGTTTTCTTGGTTGAAAGGAGAGTTGAAAGAAACCTAAATCTTAAAAGATTTGGCTGATCAGCGCTAGACACAAAATAATTTCATGGCAATTTGGGTGAGTTGTATAGGTAAACCTTATAACTCGCAGCGTGTTTTAACAGACCCGGTATTTTATTTAAATGGATATGTCTACGACATCGAAAATACAAAAAGGGTCAAACAAAGAAGCCGCTTTTGCTGACTTCGACTTATAGGAGGACAAAGAAAGAATAAAAATATTCTAGGACGATATATATTTTCAAAAATATCCTTAATTGTAAGTCGAAGTAATGAATCATGGTACCTTGTAATTGGCCTGCACACACCGCCGATGTAGATTGTTCCTGGAGGACATGGGAATGGCGGTGGGCAAGTGATGCACAGGTAAGAGCTCCCATTTACAAGATTGTAGCATCTGTCAAAGATCAGGATCTCATCATATTTACACCCCGTTTGTATCAAACAATCGCAGTCATCGTGTACATGGAATTTCTCGTCCGTAGGACGTGCTGGAGCAAAGTGCAGCTCTGTGGCCACCAGAAGCCAAACTAGAAGACTCAAGCCCATGTCGCAACTGGCGCAATCTGAAAGCGCAAGGAAACGACGTTATCTTTTTCACCTAATACAACACTTAAACTCCGAAGTGTATTCCGCTTACATATATATATAAGTATCATATCACTAGGCTTAATGGAACCCTGTTTAACTGCGCGGGAGGTCAAAATTACTCTATAGAGTGCCTAAGGAAGTATTATCGGTCCATTTGCGTTCTTAATGTTCACAAATGCTCTGCCAATACATTTAAACTTATACAGTATTGTTTAGGAGGAACACGTGGAACGAAACAGGTTTTTGTACTTACCACAACTTACATCCTTCAATTTTCCGAGGTGAATGTAAGTGTCAAATATATATTTTTATAAGAAATGAAAAATTATCTTTAAAGATTACTTCACAATAATGATTGAAACAGCATTACTTTTATTTTCTGCGTTATGTACAATCCTTGTAAATACTGGAGTTTGTTTAACGCGTGTCCCTTCCCTCCCCCCCGCGTGTCAACACCCCCACCCCCCACAAGTGTAAATAGACCTTCGGTCTTATCCTTGGGTTTCGCTAATTAATCTTCATAAAAAATGGAATAAACTCTATGGTCAACTCATTTAATATCACTCTCCAACAAAAGCCCGGTGATATTTCGAATCCTTAATTACTTTAAATAGTTTTGTTTGAGTAATAACTTGTATTTTTCCTTTTCTTATTTCAGTGATGTCATTAATTAAAGTTTTAAAAATTAAATATATATTCTGTTTAATTAATTAGGAAAATTCACAACTAAGTAGTCGAGTGAGTTAAAGTAATTAATACATATACTCTGAATCACAAACGAGGAAGTGCTTAACAGAATAGGGGAAAAGCGAACAATATGGAGGACGTTGACTAAGAGAAGGGATATATTAATAGGCCACGTTTTAAGACACGAGGGTCTTGTAAAATTAGCATTAGAGGGAAGTGTGTGGGGTAAGAACAGAAGGAGGCAAAAATGGAATACGCTAAGCAGATTAGGAAGGATGTGGGTTGTGCTAGTTATATGGAAATGATAAGGCTTGCACAAGGTAAGTTATCATGGAGGGTTGCATCAAACCAGTCTTAGGACTGAATACCACAACAACAACCCAGAAAATATGATGAGAAATCTAACAATAAAACTTTTCATTGCTGCCGTCATTCCTTAATAATTGTAGTAAATGTGTATTTAGGTAATAATTTTTTGTTTTAAGAACATTAATGTGGCGGAAGGATTTCAGTTGGAATATCCTTACATGGTTTCTAAATGCCGTAAATGTGTGCAAGTAATACTGTATAAGCCGTCAAACAAAATTCACGGTTAAAGATAAAAATGTAATTTGTAATTTCGTATAAGTCGCTAATGACTACTTTGTTGGTGCGACTATAAACAAATTTGAATAAAATAAAATCACGGTTCGGAAAAAGGAATAAAATACATACGTAAATCTATAAATTCTTGTACAAACAGAATGAGTGGTCAAGCAGAATTTTAATTAGCTCATAGTTTAATTTAAAAATATTTATTCATATCAGATTATTTTTCAATAAACCATTATAGAGATCTTTTTGTGCTATATAAATTAGTTGTTCATTGTTGAAGGGAGATGTAATTTGTTAAAGTTTATACTAGAGCGAATAATAAACGGAACTGATAGAGTATTTCATAGTTCATTACTTAAAATTTCATCTATGATTTAAAATTCGAGATGTATGGATTGTTTCTTTGTTCATAATTTATTTAGCAATCAGAATTTATTAACAACTAGCTATGGCCGCGACTTCGTTCGCGCGAAAATAGAACAAATAGTTCTTTTTAATTTGTCCTAAAAACGAAACAACAGGTATAGAATTTTGATGAAGTTGAATTCATTGAATACATAAAAAGTACAGTATCATTTACGTATCTATTTTATGTATGGTATCTAAGCATACAAATGTACATTTATTTTTCATATACATACAGATATTTTTTAACAATTTTTGTAATTTATACTTTTTTATGGTATAGGTTCGTTTCAGGACACACCTAGTTGGTTTTGAACAGGTCCCTCTTTCACAGGTTTCGGAGACTATTCGAGACTAACTTCCAGACAGACAGAAAATTCAATTATAGATATTGAAATAGATTATTTTTATTTTATTTGGTTTTAAAACTGAGCAGTTACTAAATATTAAAGTTTACCAGACGCGATAAATAAAACCAAAAAATATATAGCATTATAAGTCAATAGTGTAGGCATAAACCTTCCCAAAAATGGTTTTTAAATTATTTATATTAATATGCAAGATATCGTAATGAAACAAAATACGAAAATATAAGTTAAAACTCCTGTTATAAACTCAAATTTTCCTCCGTTCAGCCGTTTCGTAGCCTGGTCGAGACAAACTTCCAGACAGACACTTTAATTTTATTTATTGGTATAGATATATATTCTATTGGCTAAAATTCTGACGACTTCTAGTTGTATTAAAACCAAAGTACATGATCACGGAGGTCCACATAACCCTGACGATATATACGATTGTAGTTTTTTAAAATATAAATAATAAGTCTAATTATTGTGTTACATTAATTAATTATCTCTCGTTTAAATATTACAATATATATATTATTGGCAAAATGATGACCTAATAATATGATTTGTCAAATATAAACCGGCGGATCATTTCCTAACACAACAAAACATTTAAGAACAGACTAAATTAGAATAAAGAATGAAAGTAATATTTTATACCCAAGTGGCGAAGTCAATATAGTTCGATAATAATGCAAGTATAGTGAGGGTAAACGCGTGGTGGTAGGAATTTTTGAGCCCTGTGCTTACAGATTAAGTTTTGAATAGACATTAATAAAGCCGATCTTTTATTTTTAATTTCAATTATATCAATATCGAGTATGGAATTAAAATTAATATGTATGATCACAAAATATGTCTGAAACACTTTAAATGTATAAGGAAATATTCACTTCCTCTTTTAGCGTTTTATCTGTAAGTATTTAACGAGTGTTAGTAGGAAAGTCCACCTAAGAAACGCAACGGTATCAAGAAGATCAAAATAGAATAGAATAGTCCTTTATGTGAACCTTACAGGGAGTTAAAATTTTAATGTATTTTCTTTTTTCTAGAGTTGAACGAATGTATACCTAAGTTCATTCTGACGTAATGATAAATACTATTTACAAATACCATTAATGAATAAATAAATAGACATGGGAGAATCTCTTGAATAAATCTCTCTTTAAGTCCGAAAATTAATTTCAATCAAACGCACTTAGGAAAGTAAGGTTCATTTTTTCCCTGTTAATTTACTAAAAAAGAACTCCATCAAATGTTATGGAGTGGAAATACCCAACGAACTTCTAAAATAGAAATCCCGGATTATCTATTAGCCAATTCATATTCTCTGAATCCACAAAAACACATATTAGTCATCGTAACAGTGAAGTATCCCACTTAGAGCCCCTTAATCCCACTAATACAAAATTACACAGACGAATAGTCAGATGTAGACGGTAACCTTGCCATTCGCTTCCAGCCAATGTCCTGAAACGTGCCCTAAAATATTCCTACACTCTGTTAAATCTCCGAATTAATCTAATCTATCATAAAACAAGATAGCCTAGTACCAAGTAATATCCTTGTCAGTTTCGACGTTAAATGCCTTTTCATCTACTTTAATGTCATAATTATGAAAAATCTGCTGTTCGAAGGTCTCTCTTTACATCCACGTTCAAAATTATCTGTAAATACCACTATACAATTACTTCCATGCTGTCTCTAATACTTGTCGAGCCAAAAAAAAGATTTCACATATAAAGATGCACTGACAATAATTAATTAACTAAGCTCCACTTTACAAATTTTATAAAATTAAACATTGACCCCTCACAACCTTATCGCTGTAAAAACAAGAGGGGAATTGAAGAACAAAATTTTAATTAAATAATTAATTAATGATAATTTGATTACTATTGAAACACTAAGTCCTCTACTAAAAATATATATATAATTAAAATATTTATAAAATAATTACGGCTAAACTCGGGGTATTCATTTGCATGAGACTCGAATAATTTTCAGGGTCAAAACGAACCTATTTTGTTCTGAACTTGGCGACTCGGAATCTTTAGCAGCTACCAGGCAACTTCTGAGAACTCGGTGCACCTTTCTCTTCATACGGTAGGTACAGACAGATCCTTCACGAGCGGGTGTGATCTCAGCAGGTGGATTTGAAATATCAGGCCAATCTCGGTTGTTGGGTTTTGTATAACGCCCCTTCTCATCCACCACATTATTGGCAAACACACTTTCAATGTGACTGACACCCAAAATTATTTATTCGTCGCACGTATCGACCGTTTAAGCCTGTTTTAAACTTTCAACCTACGCCCTTTGGGGTGGTAATCATTGCTATCCCCATAATGTTTGATTTACAGATCGGAAGGTACATGGGCACAAAAGTTGTTCAAGTTGCTATACGCACTTAAATTAGCATTCGGAACAAACACATATCTAATATACACGCAATCATACAAAAGATAAATTTAATTTTTAAGGAAGATAAGGACGATACTTTAAGAGAGTTCCTACTTTCAGGAAGTATATACTTCTGGTAAAGATAAGATGTAGAAAACAATATTAGCATAAAATTGATACCGAATCCCGGCAAGGTCATTGTTGTGTGTGTGTTTGAGATCCCATGCTGAAAAACCCCGACAAAGGAAATAATTTACCCAACTGGCAGAAAGTCACTAAAGACCTATTTGTTAATGCAAATCTAAACAGAATTAGAAAAATTCTCAGAAATTGCTGATGCGTAACTATTAAATAACGTTAAATAATATATAAATTATTATAATTTAGTTTTCACATTATTATTAATTTCAGTTCATTTTAACGGTTTACGATCTCTTACCTGTATTGTTAACCAATTAATATGCATCATGTCTGTTCTCTATTATCAGTGGGTTTTTATGTTTGGTCTGTGCACAACATTTCGGTGGAAGTCCAATATGAGCTCTTATGTTAATCTCAACTAATAAATAAAATTGACGTCTCTATCAGTGACTTTAAAATAAAAGCCAAATTTGAGACCAAACATATTTATACATTGCCTAATCATAAATAATTCTTTAAATTTTTTGTCTCCGTGTCTGAAAATTTGTCACTTATAGGCTCTGAAACAGTTCATCGGATTTCATTGAAAGTGTTAGGCATTAATACAACAATGTTTTACTTAAACAGTAGCGTATTTATTTAAATATCTTGCAGAGTTCAGAAAATATGAGTCCATTAAATATTATTTAATCAGAGCAATGAGCAAGTTTCACAATTTTTTTTATAACTTACCCACAATTACTGGGCCAACAAACATCCACTTCTTGAATGTTTGCGCGTCTCTCTGGCGTCTTGCAGGATTTGATCACGTCTGGACACGTCTGCTCTCCTCAATTCGTCTGACTTCTGCTCATCTGCTCTGCCCACGTCTTTCCTCACCTCCACTCGTCTCAATTCCCCGTATCTGCTTGGACCAAGTCCGTCCTTTCCTCCACTCGTCTCAATTCACCGTACGTCCGTCCTCTCCTCCTCTCATCTGACTTCTCGGGCTGCTTGGACCACGTCCGCCCTCTCCTCCACTCGTCTCGATTCTGCGTACGTCCGTCCTCTCCTCCACTCATCTAACTTATGACCGGACCACGTCCGTCCTCTCCTCCTCTCATCTAACTTCTCGGGCTGCTTGGACCACGTCCGCCCTCTGCTCCACTCGTCTCGATTCTGCGTACGTCCGTCCTCTCCTCCACTCATCTAACTTATGACCGGACTACGTCCGTCCTCTCCTCCACTCGGCTGCCTTCTGGGGCTGAGCCACCCATCGGCGGCGGTTTCCCGCGGGGGTTCACCATCGTCATTTTTAACACACGCTCGGCGGGACTCTCCCGCGGGGAATCACCATCTTTCAGGCGACTAGCCATTGTTGTTGGCCGAACTGCGCCTCATAACGCCACAACATCACAAAATCCGCCTTTTTTATCAATATATATGTCGTGGCAAGTGATTAAGTGATTGTAAGATAGACAGTAGAGCCTTTTTGAAGGAAGAAGAGAAGGATCGTTGGTTGGAGGTACGGCGAATGTTTGTATCAGAAACTGTGAAAAAGTATTATGCATATCAAATGGTGTGTTAAATAAATATTTTTTCCAAGTGGATATATTGAATATTGAAACATTAAATCTTCTTAGATTGATGAAATGAGAACCAGTAAGGTAGTAGCCGTGAGTATAGCATGGTTATAATTTGAATAATTATAAATAACAGGCTATGAAGACAGTTAAAGCGGAATATGGAAAAGGAAACATTCTGCAAGGAGAAGAAATAAAAATCGTACGTTTTTCCAATGATATTGTAGTATTGTGAAGAAGTCTTCTGGAAACCATAATAAATGGCATGGACGGGGCCCTGGTTCAATATCAGGATTAATAGAGGGAAAACCAAGGTAATGGAGTGTAGTATGCGAAACTGAAATAGATTGGGAAGGGATATTTGGATGGAAGTTAAGGTGTTCTGCTACTGAGAAAGCGTGATAACAAGGGATGGTAGAAGTATAGTAGACTTAAAGAGTAGGACAGCACAGGCAAGGAAGGCTTTCGCGAAAAAGAGGAATTTACTTACGGGTAATATAAGTGTGAATATTAGGAAATCGTTGCTAAAAATGTTCGTATAGGGTGTGGCATTATATTGGTGCTATACGTGGACGATAGGAGTTGCGGAAAGGAAAATAATATAAAACTATGTGGTGCTATAGGCGAATACTGAAAATCAGTGGGGTGTTCTAAACAGAATAGGAGAAGAGCGAACAATATGGAGGACGTTGACCAAGAGAAAGAATAGATTAATAGGCCACGTTCTTAGACATGAGGATCTTGTGAAATTAGCATTAGAAGGAAAAGGGTGAGGTAAGAACAGAAGAGGGAGGACAATGATGGAATACGCTAAGCAGATTGGGGAGGACGTTGGGTGTGCTAGTTATGAGGAAATGAAAAGGCTTGCACAATACGGGTTATTATGGAGGGTTGCATCAGACAAATCTTAGGACTGAATACCACAACAACATAAATAACGTTGAAAGCCTGTTTTAAATTTCAAATATTTTAGTATAGCTATTTAGTTAACGAGGAAATATCATACAAGAGAAATTTTTGTATCAAAGTTTAAGGAACTAATGTATTTTTGGTGATAAATTGCGTCAGTGGAATTCTCAACAGGTTTGCTACGTTAGCCTGACTAAACAAGGAATGAGGCTGGCGCTCTACAAGTTAATATTGATCTGCTTGTAGCATATTTAATTAACTAAAAATATGTGCGGTGAAGAAATATCTGACAATAAGCCAAATTTGTTTCATGAGGAATTTTGAAAGACAGTTACATTGTTTGTACAGTTGGTACGACGTAATATTAGTAACAAACTTATTCTGACGTCACCACTGACGGGTAAAGGGTAACCGAACTCATCCTTGAATCACTAAATTTGTACACGGCCCAATGCAAATAGTGTTAGTATAACGGTAATGACCCAGATATTATATTCTGAGTTATATACTGCCGCGTGAGGATTACTAAATGAAAAACAAATTATTTCATAGCTCTCGTTAATTGAAAGTTCATTAAAGGGAGACGGGTATAACCTGTCTTGGCGTAGTGTCGTATGAAGATTCTATAGACAGGAGGACTGTTACAATCTCGACTGTTGATTTAATTTACTAATAAAAAAGTTAGATTCTATTTTTATTTAATTATGTTTATTACTTTTGGTTGATTGTAGTGATGATATTGAATTGTGAATCCGTAGGTAAATCTAAATTTGTGTTTTAGTCCTATCTAAGTGCTCTCATTATTTACTGTTCGAGCAAAGAAAGGGGAAAATGAATCTGATCAAGAAAGAGATCATCGGTTATCTTTGTCCGAATCCCGCGAGAAAGAAGTCGCGAGTACAGATAGTTGTTAAATTATAACTGTAATGAATTAGAATTTAATTATATATATTCAAGACTGGAATGTTTATTTAGTTGGTGAATTTGACTGTAAATTTGCTGCTCATAAAATTTATTATTGTCCAGGCGGCCGTTTGAGTTGGCGACACTGTTGGAAATGCTATTTTGTTTAAAGACATTGCTTTTACGGGCCGACATGACCTTGATCCCACATGAGACTAGAATATATGTAAGCAATTAGAAACCATTTTCTCGGAATTTTTAGCTTCTTACGAGATTATTGACGGGGGAGTTGATATACTTATGGTGCATTATATTCTATTAAATAATAAATTTTGTAGTAAGACATAGTCCAACACAATGCCAAGAGTTGGAACATTTGGGACAAAAGATGGAGCTGGAAAATCCCGAAAGGGTACTGAAAAAAAGACAATTTTTGGCCCGTGCTCAGAACGGGGTAAGGATAGGATGATGGGTCCAGCCACGTTCACGCAGGCTGACCAATAAAAGTTTTTAAAAAGTAGAGAGGAAAGGAAACATCATCGTCTCAGAAATTTTCTGGGACGGACACTTCTGCCAAAGACGGCTAAGAAGATGGTTACCAGCGTCCCAGAATGAGCAAGCTCCAGAGTTCCTGATCGTTCCTGCTTTTTGATGAGTGTTGGCCTTGCATTACCGTGTGTGTATGTTTAGTAACCAAAACCACCACGGTTTATCCAGGGAGAAAGATATCTCATTTGTTTAGCCCGCGCAGTTGGTATATTTGGGTTCAGACCAATAGAATCAATATTTCAATTGTAATTTGTTTAACGTTTTTTAAATATAATAAACCCACTTTTAATTTCCGTGATTTATTTTATTTACTTCATTCCTGCGGAAAGAACCATCGCAGGTGGCGCCCAAGATCCTGAGTACGTGTCATTAGCTTAAACCACGTGGTACACCACGAGTCATTACCACAAACTATAACTATATTATATGGTTATTTCACTGGCAAGTTATGATGTTGTAACACTACTTTATTAAGAACAAATTCATCTAGTTTATGCCATTTAAATATGATTTTTCACTTTTTGTCGTTAATATCAACTCCTGTGTTGACCCACGACGATATGACTTTCCGCTAATTACAAAATCACAGCTATTCGTTGGTGTCTCACAACTACCGTCACTTATGGTGGAAATTTATTATATCTCCTTCACAAGCACGGAAACAGGTCGTGGGAATCATCTACTGAGACTTCTTTCGCCGAAACGCTCTGAACTGATGCTGAGACCCTCCAAAATAGCTATTACATGAACACTGTTCATAAATGCTATTCGCAACCCTAAAAAGTCAAAACATTTTCATGTTTACTCTTAATTCTTTGATATACAAATGCTACCTTATAACACGTAGACACATCTTAAGTTGTGTAAAAATCATGCTATTGATTATTATGAGCAATGGCTAACAAATACTTTTCAATACTTATATATTATTTTACAGCAGATACTAAACTACTATAGCAAAATGTATTTCAGTCTAGGATCAGTCATAGTTTAAATTCAAAATAAGCTTCAGAAATTCTTAACAAATCTACCGAATTTATCATAGATGTGTTGAATACTTTAAAATTTTTTGGCTCTACAGATCGTATGCATGTGGTAATACTGTAAGAAGTTTGCTAATTGTTCTTTGTTAGATTAGATCAGTTTTAACTAATATTTCACAACTGTCTTCACAGCTTTAGTAATGAGGTGATTATCTGCGCTGACTCATTACACAAATTAGGCACTTGAGTCACGTACTCGTTAAACTCCGGTAACAACAAATAACAGGTACCGCGCGGAGAAACTGATATTTATAGTTTATTTTATGTAGGACACTTCAAATTTAATGGTGATATAATACATTTGGGGGTTGCGCAGTTTTTAATTGCAAATTTGTTTTTAAACGAATAAAAATGTTGTAAGATTTGAGTTTTAATTTTGAGCATAGATGTTTGTATCCAGATTTGATGGGGATATTAAATATTCATGCCATTATAAACTGGGATTATACTGATATTTTAATCAGTTATTTAAGGATTGTAAATTAAGCATTGTCAATCAGGAAAAATAGTCGTACCAGAATTGTATGGATTTGAAACGACCGTTAGGATTTTCGGCGCCCCCACATTGGGCCAACTCGCTTTAAAACCTGGTCAGAATAAGAAAAAGAGTGTGCGTTCCAGTAATTTGGTATCGGTGAATATTTATCAAATGAGCGGTCTGAGAAGGTGTTTCCTGATCCTGCCAGTAACTGGGACTGACTCAAGGCGGTCATCGAGACGCTTCCAGCCACTAAGGTATCGAAAGTGCGGGGACTGCTGCGTAGTCCTCCGGTGGGGTTCTGGTCTATGCTCAAGAGGCCCTAGAGCCCTCCTGGTGGCCACTTAAATCCATGTCCCCTGGCAAACGCACATTGGAGTAGGACACGAGGGGGTAGTGGTTTAGCGGGCAAAAGTTTCTTCTGTCTTCCCAAGGGAGCAGAACCTTCCCGCAGAGATTTTGTAATCTGTTTTGAGAAGCTTCGAAAAATTCATGGCGAAAATCAACATTAATGTAAGGAGACATAGAAAACAATTCAATGATATCGATTCACTTGTGGATAACTCCGCAAATCTTACTCTCGGAGTACTTTCACTCGATGTCTGGATACGTTTTATGGAGTGATTTGATTCTTTAGCATATAAGAACGGCATCGACGAAACGTGTAGGAATAGGAG
Organism: Eucriotettix oculatus; assembly: GCA_034510155.1. Classification (NCBI taxonomy): domain Eukaryota; kingdom Metazoa; phylum Arthropoda; class Insecta; order Orthoptera; family Tetrigidae; genus Eucriotettix; species Eucriotettix oculatus. Next base: position 235,537,630 of record CM067376.1, on the reverse strand, counting down.
ATTCGGTCTCTACACCGTAAACAGCGTTCCGCGGTTCGCAAAGTGTACATTAAACTAAATTTCGTTTTGCTGATTGACGTTCCCAAACAGGGATCGGGTACAATAAATGGTGGTAATACTGCTTGGCGCTTTTTTGACGATATGCACTAAGTAGCACACATTTTCTGGAATATTCAGGAGTTATTGGCGAAGAACAAACAATGTGAAGCCATTGATGTCGAGAATGTACTGTTTGAATGTGGGCAGACGGTATATACATTTTTGTTCGATGCCTCATAGTTTATGCATGAATAATCTTCGAATAAGTCGTTGCCAATAAGATTACACGCACTAATATTACCAGGAGAAAACAATGACATATTCCAACGGCTTCGGACATATTCGGATACACTTACTTCGAGATTCCAGAAAATGACGATTGATAAAAGCTAGCTGAGATAAAAGACTTGCTTTTAGAACCAACTTCTGGTGACAACCCGACAACGATCCTTCTGATAGCGATACTGACTTCGACTTAGATATATAATATAAAATAAAGCATTTCAATGCCACAATTTCGACATGTAATACATTAAAATTCGAAAAACAAGAGTCCCGATTATTTACACGAATCCGCTAACTTGTATTTATAATCCACCATATTGGATCAGCCATTTTGAATTTTGAAATTTCGACATCGGATTCGTAATATGCGACCCTATGCAGTTTTGAAGGATTTTATACCCATTTTCCTACAATGTCAGGTGTTTCAAGCGAGTTGGTCTATTATGCGCTACTCAGGTCTGAACTCTGTAGTTGCGTCACATATTGGAATTCCCTGAATAACCAGTGGTTAATCTGCAGTGGTGGCAAAAGGGAGGCACCACGTAAGAATTTTCGAATTCTAATAGACAAAGTCCATTATTTCTCATTACATACAATATCTGAAAAAGAGTCGATGATAAACAAGCAGGGATTACGTGTATGAAGATAAGTATCTAAACTTTACTCAGTGCTAGTATTGGATCCACGGTATCGATACTTAGCAAGTATCGGTTTTAAAGTATAGATTCCTGAAAGTATTGAGAATATATATCGGATCAAGAGAAAAATTGATTTTTCATAACATCTTTTCAAATGCTGTTATTAAGTTTGTAGTTGTTTAGTTTCAACGCTATCATTAAGAGTAAAGGTATTCTTCAATTAGAAAATGGAGTTTATTAAAAAAATCACTTTATTGTGTCAAGGATTGAAAATATTAAAATTGGAGAATTTGAAAAGTTGGCTACATTGAAGTTAGACAAATAGATATTATTTTACTCATTATAGTGCTATAATTATTTTTATAGCGGAGAGCGCTTTTCACTTATACCTATACCTTGCGTCCGAACTCGTTAATAGACGGAATTTTTTCTGTCGTATATGGGACGCGAGCACAGCGCAGCTAACAACGTTAAACAATAGATGTACAATTGTCCAGTCAGTTGTAAGCATAATGTGTTAAGTAGTGGACTTTAGACCGTTGTTTTTCAACGTTGCTGCCACAAAATCGCAATGGAGCTTTTATTCCGTAAAACGACTACGGACACATTCAAGTCCACGTAAATGGCTTACAGCGATAAATTTTGAAGACGTGCACGAGTATTTTAGTCATTTAACCTGTATAAAGGACAGTTGAACCTCTAGGAAACTGAGACGTCAGAACATTTCACCTCAAGTTCATCCGACGAAAATATTGAAAACAATTTTGTGATATTTTGGAAACCCCTACTCTAACTTAGATAACGGAAAGTTAATTTCTGACGTGATGACCCGCAATATCCAAATGGAGCCAAGGAATCTACTGCTAACTAAATTATGCACGGTAACTTAAAAGAGACTAATAACTCATTGAATTTAATTCTCCGGTAGGTTGATACAAATATTCCCGAGACTCAAATTTACTCCCGATATCTCGTGAAACTTAAAAATACTTCACCTTACAATACAAGAGTCAAAAGTACCACCTACTAGAGTAGAATATGCTCTAGAACTCTAGTATAGTTCAAATACCCCTGATACTAAAAAAAATAAATAACTACCAGTATCTTAAGACAATCAAAAATATTCCCAGTATTCCATACTTACGAAATGCAGAATTACTCAAAGAGATTGAAAAATACTCCAGAACCCTATAGGTGTCAGAAGTATTTTACCCGTCCTGTGTTTAACCTAGATCGTATGGACGTAGGTGAAAATAAATCTAATAAATAAAAAATAATTGCATATCTATAATTATAATACATCAATTCAAATAGTTTATTCTGGACTTCATATGCCGAACCTAAACTGCAATGAATTTTATATAACACTGAATAAATAGTTAAATTAAGAGTATACTTTATTTACTAAGTAAAATAAATCAACCAATAAAATCAGAATAGTTTGAATTGAATTAAATTAATTAGAGAACTACATCTCATGATATTAAAATAAAAGTACAAGGTACAGACTGTACTATGTGAATTAAAAATAAATAAAAAAGGAGACCTAAATTTAATCAATGGAATTCAACAAAACGCTTCACTACCTTTTTTAAGTCAACTATAAACATATTTAATTCAATCATGTAAAATTAATATTGAAAATAGTTTCAATAATCAAAAATTTTACTGTAAATTCAATATGAACCTAATTTGTTTATTAATTTTTTAAGTGACTTGATAATATGTAATAAGTGAATAGTTCAGTCTATATGAGTTCGTGATTATTTACTTGATTTTGTAGTGGAAATGACCTTTCTGTACATTTTTTGTATTTATTTCAGCACAGAAAACATTTGATTAATATTGAAACTTATTAATTAATAATAATTATTATTTATTTGTAGTAAGTATGTAGAGTATGAAAAATTGAGTTATGTCTTTGCATAATCAGTTGTGCTGTATTTGACAGCAATTGGGGTAAGTTCCAATTATAATACATTGATTTTCAGGGCTTCCGGTTCATCAGGGTACCTATTGAAAAATCATCAGAATGGCCAATATTTTCATAAACCCTGACGTACATATTCATTATTTTCTAAGAATGTAGGTGTTTTGTAAACCGTTATCTATTACAACAGAAATACTATTAGTTTGAGTTTCGCAATATAGCGCAACGCAAGGTCACACAGAGACAAGTTGAAACCAGTGAAACGAATGCAGAATGGGCAAATTTTAAATTTCAAATTTCTTGTTGTTTGCATTTCTTCACCGTTTAGAGAAGTGAAGGACTGCCAGTGGCCTCGCTCCGTTGATCATATTTTTTTTATCTTGTACCTTGAGGCGCAGTAGGACCCTTTCTTAATTTTATTTACATGTCTTTGATTTTAAACTCTCGGAATTTAGCAAGAATATTCTAACTCGGAGACAGGAAAGCAAGAGGTGGGAATTCCTCTATGCCTGCAGCTATAAAAGATTCACACTTCAAAATTTCTCAAGGACACCCTTCCTTCGTTAGCGAAAAAAATTCCGCGCTTCATGGAGGACAAATAAAGATTGGTCAACACAAGTCACGTGGTGTGGCGCTTTCCGTGGAAAATGGGAAAATAAGAGTTTATCTGGGAGGTGAGAATACGAAAAATGAGCAAAGTTGATCGAGACGTTGAAAAGGTGAGGAAGCAGGGAGGCAGAGTGTTGCTCAGAAGTGGAAGGGAATAGGAAGCCGAGGAAATAGGAGACAAGATAGAAATTAACATCTTATAAGCCAGTGTTGAACGAGAGTTGAAAGGGAGGCGAGCAGAGATGAACATTGTTGCTCTTGATGCTACTGATTGTTTTCGTGGCCATATTAATATCAGAAATATATGGCGATTTCAGGGCAAGAACGCGAAACAACAACGTGACCCAACGGCCCAAAAATCACCATATATTTCTGATATTGTAGCTCTTGAGTTAGAAGGAAAAGTGAGCTAGAAAAGCCAGAAATTTTGACTTGATAGTAAATTGAAAGGAAGTGATAGTCCCTGCTTTGGAGTTTGGAGCGAAGAAGGAGGAAAACTGGTTTTCCTAAATCATCGGGCAGTACCAAGTTTAAAGCATTTACCGTCGACCAAGGGCAAATCAATAACCGGCAAAGGAAGTCGGAGAGTGAGGGAGGAAAACTCTACGGAAGTTCCGGAATCATCTAGAACAGGTTCGTCAATCACGAATGCGAAATCTCTGCTGCACGTTGTTACCATAATAATTAGCCCTGAGAAACACTGAAATTTAAATAATCGTATATACTGTAATAGCCTCTTCAAGGGAATAGGTTTAAATTATTTAAATTATAAAATTTTAAAGGTTTGGCAATTTTATATTTATGAATTTCATCTTTACAATGTTTACACAAAACAATATCTCAGGGGATTTTGGGTCTCTAGAGAAATGAAGTACACAGTTACTGAAAAATAGACGAATTTATATAATCAACAAAATGATCGTTTCACAGCTAAATTGAACTTACCCAAAATTGCTGGGCCTACAAACATTCAACCTCACGAATGCCTCCACGTTTCTGTCTTTAGGTACGCCTTGCTTTCCATCCAGGAATATCGTGTGATCCCAGGTCGAACTCCTCTCACTTCACCATCCCGTTTGCTCCTGTAGGTCCAACTCCTCTCACCTCACCGCCCCGTCTGATCTCAGGTCCAACACTTCCCATCACCGTCCCGTCTGATCTTAGGTCCAACTCCTCTCAAATCACCGTTCCGTCTGCCCGTCTCTCCCGGTCTTATCTCCCAGGTCCATCTCGTTTCCTTTTTAAATTCTCGCCCCGGGAGTTCCCCGCCACCGGATTTCCCCTCTGGGGCTTCACACACTTTTTGCCAATTTAAGTCTTCATTGTTGTTGGCCTCTATTATCGTCGCACAAACTTTCTTCGTTGTAGGCCCAACTGCACTTTACAATTACTGAAAATTGTTCCCGAATCCTCTTCATATTACAACATTAAATTATTTATATACTATTTGCACCTTAAAATTAAACTATATAACCAAAATCAGCAGACACCTGTGTTTTTACATTACAATACAAATATGTATATAATAGTAAATAGCAGAGCCCACTAAAGAATTTAATTTTTAATATATATAAAATCATTATTAATTTTTAAAGCGCAAATAATTTGTTAAATAACTTTAATAATTATCCCTCATTATCATTTACAAACGATATACAGTTCTTAGACGTCAAAATCTTCCCTACGCCGAATTAAGTAAATTACCAAGTCAACACTTCCATTGACCAGTGAATAATAACGATACAGGTATTTATACAATAATTTAATAAATGTGGAAGTATTAAACTGCATATTTTTCCTGAAGATGAACAACGATGATGCTGTACGGCTTTATAAGGTTCGCACATTCTTTGTAATAACCAACGTATAAAATGTTTCATGGTAACACATGTTCTTTTACAGAGTCTTTATTACAAAACCCCGTGTCGCTGTAGAAACATCTCGTGCTAGGCGTTTGAATAAGTGTGTCCCAGTTTGTCTAATTTCTTCCACTCATTTTTATTGAATGTTTTCTTTCAGTCCTATGTTTCTTATTTATGTCTATTCCTGTATGTTATGTGATCAAGAGAAGGTATAGATTGGTAGGCTACGTTTTCAGACATGAGGGTCTTGTTCCATTAGCATTAGAGGGAAGTGTCTGAGGTAAGAACAGAAGAGGGTGGCCATGAATGGAATTCGCTAAGCAGATTAGGGAGGGTGTGGTAGCTATGTAGAAAAGAAAATACTTGCGCTGAATAGGTTGTCGTGGATAGTTGCAGCAGACCCGTATAAAGACTGAAAACTACAACAACCACCAGTATTTTCTTTACTAAGGGTCATTCTAACACCACGTGTTCAGGGCTTCCAAACTCTGTACATTCACAATTCGTGACGTCTGCTTCCTTGATTTTGTGCTATTGTAAGGGGTTAGCAATCGTATCAGCCCACTTAATAGTTAAAAATATTTTTCCTCCATTCATATTATCACAACCATATTTCTCATTTTATTCTTGTTATAAGGAATTCTATATTTCTCCATCAAATTCCTTCGTGTTTGTGTTAGCAATCAGCTTGTTCTAATCGTACATCTAATTTGTTTACAGGGGTGATATTGTCATAATTTGGTTGCTTGTATGCATGAATATTTATATGCCTTATTTCTCAATTCATAACACTTAAAAATGGATTATTTAAGTCATGGCGTGAAACCAATGATAGACAATTATATCACCCATGATAGACAGTCGATTTACGGAAGAAGTTGTTAAGGAGATCTTTGTATCTGAATGTGATAACTGAAAGAAGAAGCCAGTTACATGCATAATTAAACATATTTTAAATGGCAAATGTATATTATACCACCTCAGGGCAACTGAAAGTAGTGTGTTAAAAAAATTCATCTTTGGAGGCATGTGAAACGAAATCGTCATAATATTTATGAAGGGTTAGTTAAAAAGAATGTCTTCGAAGCCATTGACCACTATCCGGAGCGCATCAAAAAAGGCTGCAGAGTCGCTTCAAACTTGCCAACTTCTCAAACAAGTAATGAGGTTTCTCTTCCAGATTGAAGTTAATTATAAGTGATGATACACAGTCCATGAAAGACGATTTGCTGTCTGAAATTTTATTTATTAAATTAAACGAATAATATAGTGTATATTTTTAAAATTATTTTCAATTTAAATTGATTATTTGGTTGTAAAATTGTATATTTTATGTTAATAATAAATAAACTAGATGTAAATAATCATCTTTTTATGTACTTATATAACAACGAATAATTGAAGTCCTATAAGAATATTTTACCCCGGAGCATGGAGCGGAGTTGGATCAAATATTTTGATGCCGAGCGGAGCAACTCAAAGAAAAAAACGAGTTTCTCCAAAGTCTTGCCTATAACTACTTGCGTCAGTTGATAAAATTGCATACGTTCTTGTAAGTCTAATTAGGATGCTTATTTATGTTGTGTTGACGTTCTTTAATGGTAGATGTTTTTAAGTATTAAGCCCACACACTCACTTCTTTGCCCATTATTGATAGCAGTGTAAGTTTCGTGCTATAACCGCTGTGTTCTATTAGGCAGTTTTTATCTTCTGGTAGCTATGTCTATGATTTGAGTTATTTCATGGAGTCATTTTATGCTTCTTCTATGTTTTGTAAAGTTTTGTTTTCGTCTGTGTAGATACCTAAGTACTGGTCGCCTACTTTTCGTTTTATGTTCCCGTCTGCGTCTTTAGGATGGTTTTCAGCTAACCAATGAACAGCCCTTTTATGTGCGCTCTGCACGACAATCAAAAGCTAGTCTGTTATTTTCCTATTTACTTTAATTTTTGCGTCCGCGTATACAATCACATTTTTCACTTCCTCAGCGATGGTTTCAACCATTACGTCCGAAAATATACTTTCACAGAACCTTAAATAATGTGGTAACTATTTTTGCCATTAAATTTCCTTTCGACGATGAGCTATTTGTCTGTCATTGCAGTAAGCCTTTAAGACTTGATATAAGTTTTCGGGTAAATCAATTGTTCTAGGCTTTCAAATAAGGTTGGCCACCGAAAGTTGTCGAAAGCGCCTTCAATGACAAATGTACCAATAGGAACGCAGAGCGGTGGGCGGCACTTCCAGGAGGGCGCCGAACACACTAATCGCAGAACTCCTTTAGATTATTTGCAACTACGCTTTTTTTATTATGCCATACAAACGCTATTCCGTAAAGGATTACCTTGTGGATTACTTGAGTTTATAATGATCCATTGGGGAGCATGGCACACCCAACTACATTCAGAGACTTTGACGAGTCAATGAATTTGACTCTTGGGCGATTGTGACGTTCAATGTGGTCATTAACTATTGAATTCCAATCGATATTGTTCTTTTGATTGTTGGTGTAACTGGTGAGGGATGTGACAGTTGGGATTGGAGGAGGATTAACTGAGAAGAGTTAAAATCAGGTAGAGGGGGTGAAAAATTTAAGAAGGAGAAGTTATTGGAAACGGATTGGTTAACTGTGTAATAGGATGTTGGTTGATCTTTGTTGTAGGGCAGATTATAGGAGATAATGTCTTACGTTGGGTTCGTCGACGTTTTGGCTGTTCTAACATGTTTTTCAATTAGTGATGTTCTTCTGTAATGCTTCTGTTAAATCCTAATTATCGGATTGGATAGGAATCATCCAGTAATAATTCGTAGCGTGTTATTAAACGTGTCATCTATATTGTTCAATAATGATTTGTTATCCGAGTGGTATATGTGTGAACCATAATCAATTTTATTTCTGATTATAGATTTAAATGTGAGAAGGACAACTATTTAGATGCTCCCCAGTTTCTTGCCGCAATTGCTCTTAGGATGAAATTTCTTTCTTTAATTTTCGTGATATTGTCATTACTATGTTGGTTAAATTTAAGTTTTGAGTCCCAACTTATACATAATATTTTTATATTCTTAAAGTACTCTATTATATTGTTTTTCATTAATAATAGAAAGTAAGTCACTTTTTTTTCTTTTTGGAGAATATTTTAGTTTTGTATTTGCCCAAGAGTTGAAACTGTTCATTGAAGATTGCATAGTTAGAAGATTCTATTAGGTTGGTGCCTATTTTTTGGAAATAAGTAATAAAACCACGCTTAGGGTGAATCCCCGTACAATACAATTTTCCAGGGTAGCTTCTTTCTAGTATTCATCTTTTCTGTTTACAATAATCGATCTTTCTGATATTAGTGAGGCAATACAATTAAATATGTTTCCTTGGATGAAGAGTTCTAGGGATTCCAGTTGGGTCAACGTTTATATGGCTGACTCGGCCATCGTCCTCAGGTGAAGTGCTGTCGAATTCAGTTTCCATCACCCCAAGCAGAAGACTAAAGTGATCACCATGTTGATCCACAGGGCCAAGACGATCTATGACCCGGAAAGTTTAAAATGAGAGATAGAACATCTAAAAAAGTGCCTGTAGGGAAACGTATTCACCGCTCAACAGATTAACAGCGCGGTAGGAAAGAGATAAAAAAGGACCAACAAGGAATTTGATCCAACAGAGAGGACAACCACCTACCGATGTTTGGCCATGCCACCGACCAAATCAGCAGAGTTCTTCAAAATGGTTTTCTGACCACAGACGAAAATCAGAAATCTTCTGAGGTCGGTTAAAGACAGCATCGGGCTTAAGAAACCAGAGATTTACCAGATTTCTTGTTCCTGCGGCCAAAAATACATCGGCTAAACCCTATGTAGCATAGGAGATAGGGTGGTTCAGCATCAACGGAACATTCGTCTCAAACAAATGTCCAAGTCAGCAGCAACAGAACATTCACTTACTACAGGTTATGAGATGGATTTTACGGGGACCAGGATTCTTGATTCCGCTAAGCATTTTTGGAACAGCATTTATTGGAGGCGGCTGCTATTAGAACTACCAACAGTCAGCTGATCAACAGAGATTCAGGTTTCCACCTGAGTAAGGCGTGGGTCCCAATATTATCCAAAATACGGAGAACCCGAGCACAGGGCAACGTACCGGACACCCCAGAAGCCAAACCCGCCAACGGAGAAGGGGCTGGGCCGCACTCGGAATAGATGAGCATGGTCGGCTCAACGATCCGACGAGTAGGCGGTGGAGGGGGTAGGAAGGGAGCCACCCATCCATAACACCTACGTTCTAGACAAGGAAACATCTGATTGGACAAGTTATCCGAACGCGACTGTTTAAACTACCGTTCCTGAAAGCGACGGCGGTATCAGCTATAGAAACGTTGTGAACAACAAACCGCATCCCGAGAACACTTCATTCAGCATCTTCGTCGAGAAAATATACGTTCTCTATTGTTTCCTTAGGTTCCTAATTTGCTTAATTGGTTCAGAATGTTCCATCTCTAGGTTCGACCATAGGCTTTGTTGATATCTATGAATGTTAGGATAGTGTCACAATTATTAGCCAATGCTTCTTTTAAAAATCTGTCCAAGTACGTGGAAATGGAAATTGGAGAGTGAAATTTTCTGAAGGTATGCTGTTGGTGGTTTATTAAGTTAATTACCACATTATTCTCTTGGCGATGATTTGCTCATAATAAATTCCATAGGCCTTTTAAATTTGTATTAGTAATTCTGATGCCGTAGTTCTGTAAATACGAAAGAAAGGGATCCAAAGTGTTTAGTCTAGGAAGGAGTGGACATTTATTTTAATATTTATTTAAACATTTTAAAATTTTACTTTCATCAGTTTTCACAGATTTGTTGATCGAAGTAAATAAAAGCAAATAAATTAATATAAAGCAAATGCTAGGAAATACCAATCTACATATGTAATGTATATACTCGCATAACTACCGAAAGACTGCCCCAAATTGGATAATTCTTTTTTTGTTGTGTTTACTATTTATTGTCAGTTTTGCCTAAAATAAAATTTTTACAAAATCGTATGGAAAAGTTTCAAAACCTCATAATATGAAAACGTTCCACGAGAAGGCTGCTTTACACCCGCGCATTTGAATCTCCAAAGTGAATGTGGGTTGCATTTAGTCTTGACATGTTATGCTCAGAAACGGCTCAACGGATTTCAATGAAAATTTAAGGGATTGAAACAGGAATTTTAACTTTAAGTTTCGTGTATGTTTCATTTTGTTATCTTTCAGAGATTAGAAGATATTAATATAAATATTTATAAACCCATTGAATTGCCGCGCGAAAGGCGGCGTAAAAATCAACTGTGAGTTAAAAGTACTATTCATCCCACTTACGGTGTTTTACAAGCGTATTTTGGCAACATGTGTGTGGGTAGTAGAGAGGGAGGGCGAGCAATATCGCTCCTCCTATTGTTGCAAACAAGAGGAAGCGGGACCTGTTCAAAACCAACTGGTACTTATAAGGTTTGCCGTGAAGCGATCATAAGCTCCCTTTCTCTCTCTTATTTTTCAACAACTGGACTGGACGGGACGGACGTGCTCATACAGTATTGATATATTGACATTTATTCATATTCAATTACCGTTTCTTTCGCAACAGCAAAATTTAGTGTGTTTAGAGGGTTATCGTCATCATATTTATTGTTAGTGATAAGAAAATCCCACCTGTGAGGGGTCAAAATTTCAATCGGCGTACGTGTAACGCAAGTCGAGTTCATAATCTTCGAGACAATGAGACTGCAGAAGAGCGTAGGCAGCGTAAGAAAGATCTACCACGGCTCCAGAAGAACCCACACCATCGGGTTCAGACCAGAGGCAGCAAAACAGACGGTCAAACGTAACCATTACCCATTAATGTTCAGCGTATAGCTTCCGAACGACTCCCGTAGGAGGAGGGGTATGTAATAAAGGCCAATATTTGAGTCGAAAAAGAATTCTTGACGCCCATCACTTTTATTGCGTTTTCCCGACAGTATTTGTGTATAATTTCAGCCCCTTGCAGCATGTCAGGGGTGGAGGTGGAAATGAGCTATACGGAAATAACAAGGAAATTATCAATTTTGGTGTCGAAACCGGTGTAAACGGGGTCGCTGAGTTACATTATGACCTTTAATAGGCGATTTAAGTAAAAATTCATCACTTAAGTGATGAAAATAGTTTTAGTTCTGTAATTGAAGTGGGAGTATTTTTGACTGTCTAGATACTGGGAGTCTATTTGTGGTTCATATTGTGACAGTTTAGATGCCGGTTTAGTCTTGTGTTGACAAAGAATTAAATAATGTACCCGGATAATATAAATAAATACCCGGGCAACGCTGACAATAATAATCTAATAATACTGAGGTTTACATTATTTATTTCATGTTTAACTGAGTTTAGTAACTATAAATCTATTTGTTGTTCATTTCAATGAGACAGTAAGCCCGATATTTACATAAATGAAATATCAGTCTCCATTGTTAGCTACTTTCAGCACTAAAAGCTTAAGGGAGTCTGAATGAACCATTCAATTTTTTTTCGGATTCCTTTTGTCTTCTCAGAGGCTCAGCTGAGCTAATTATTGTGTCTGGAAATCCTACTTCAGGAAAAATCACTAGCTCTGCAGCTTCTGAATCACATACCTTATTTGTACGAGACTCGGGGACTTTGAAAATCCACTTGATGGCCAATCATTGGATAAAATTCTTTTAATGAATAATTTTGAGTCAGACTAATCTGTATTATAATTAGTGTATGTTAAAAATGTATTTATATTTCCCATAGCTTATATCAGTCCCCAGTATGAAAGTTGAATGAATGAGGGAGAGTATGTTTTTGTTTTGAGGAACCGAAAATGCCACTGTGTTGCACGAACTGAAAAAGAAAATTGAACAAATTATGAAGTGATTGTGATAAAATGTTTGCGAGGAAAAGTCAAGGACAGCTGAAATTATAAATAAAAGGACTTTTTTAAACAAAATAATTTTTAAAAAAACGGAGGAATATGTGGTGACTCATGTCCCCTACATTGAATCGGTAAAGCAAAAATAATTTGGTTTAGTACTCGCGTTCAGCAGGACGAAAAGCGAGGGTGGTTTGGTCGAGGCCGAGTCGGCGGAAAACGTCGCCGTTTACATTATTTATTGCCTGGAGTGTATTGTATTTGGACAGATGGTCCCGGGAGCTGTCCTGAGAAAGGCAGGGTGAGAGAGCAGCGGCTGAAGATGCAACATGTGTAAAAGTTAAATTCTGCACGTTTCGAGAAAGGAGATAACATTTTATGCGGATTTAATCTGAAGAAGAGGCACTAGAGGATCTAGAAGACGTGATCCAGCAAAGGAACATTCGGTAACAGCATTTTTACCCGGTTTCTCCTTGAAAACCATTCTCGTTTGATTCGCGATTGTTTTTATTTCACTAACATCGTTTGTCACCCGCGTTCCTGAGAGCAACCGTTTAAAAGCTGCATAGATTCGTTTTGTTTTACCGACTGAGCCAAATTGATAATACATTTTATTCGTAAATTTCTATTTTTACTGAAACTTTTAATTTGAGTTATATTTCTTTTGTAAATTTTATATTGCAATATCACAGTTTCCATCTTTATTACCATCATAATTAAATTGAATATAGTAACATCAATATATATATTTTATTTAACAATTCCTTGTTATAATAATATATTTGTTGGTGTAAACAAGAGTAACACCACAGATCTATGAATACAATGTATTGACTGGTTGCGCTGGGTATGAACAGATTTATACAAATTATTCGGTACACCCTTCTTTCATAGCCGCTCTCACATAAACCATGTATGCCTACCAACTTCTCATCAACCCCAACACGATAGGTGACGTTCTGTTTGTTGCACCAGAGTTTTATTTATAGTCCTGTTGCTAGGGATAACAATTCCGAGTCGTATTTTTCACGCCGCCAGAGACGGCTTTTTCATTGGACTGCTATGCGTTTTTACACGCATTAATAGAACCTCCAATATTTTATTTATATTTGGGAAACATAAAATGTAATATAAAAAGTAACGGAAACTGTTAATATCATTTCACTTGAAAGTTAAAAGCGTATACACACGAGTAAAAATAATGAATTAAAGATATTTTATCTACTTCCGTAAACGTTCAATTTTTATAATTATAATTCTATAATATTGTGATTTATTTTATTTGTATATTTTATTCATTAAATCTATATTTTGTTAAGTTATAAAAATAAAACAAATGTCTGTTAGAAAACAAGTTAAAATTAATGTAAACAATGTAAGCTCCATATCCGTGTCTGCTGAGCAAATGGCCACTTTTTCTAGTGAATGTGCAGTTTAGAAGAATCAATATTGCCTATGTATAAATTGAAGATAAAACATTGTAATTACAAAATGGAATTTAAAATATATTTATTTGTATATCGTGTACTTTTGGTACAAATCATTTAAATATTAAACGGTATAGTTCTGCAGAAATAGTGATTCAAAAATTGATATTAATACCTAGCTTACGTTTGTAAACATTCTTCCGTCTATGTATGATATAAAGAAAATTAAATAATTCGCTCCTACTCAAACCCAACAATAAGGTGAAAATTGTTTTAAAAACATTTACCTGTAAGGTGACTTCATTTATTCCAAATAATTTTTTACGTATGGATATAATAAATAATAGGGGTGTGACACGTATAAAATTTCGTCATATATTTTGTTTTATTCATATAAATTAATTTTAGAATATTAAGCATTTTTGTACAAAGTTCCGTAGAGAACAGTTCTGAGGTATTCGCAAGCCACCGTTCCAGGGAAAAACACAGCTATATAACTTCAAGCTTGACAGGGGCAGTCTTTGTCTGAAAGGTATTTGCGGCTCGCCAAAAAAAAACAGGTCTCCACAGGTTAGCAAGGTGGTTGACCAAAGAGATTGCTAGAGTAGCCCCTCCCTAATTTTGAATTTTTGAAGAGGAAGGGTAGGGGCACCAACCCGATTGGAAGACCTGGGGAAGATAGAAATATCGGGGAGACCAATCACGTTTTAGGAGAGGTGGAGAGGACCTCGGAAAAGAGAGTTGGAGGTGAGAGTTCAGTAAGAGGAAACGGAAAGTCGGCTTCGAGTTTGAGAGGAGAGGCGATCGGCTGGGAGCATCACAAGGAAACGACACCACAAGAGTCCTGCCACTTCTACGCTGAGTCGGAAGCTGTCTTTGTGTTAAATCCAGGAATGCCTGTCAACAAGGAAACTTGGGGTGGGTGAACGTAAAATAACGAACCAAAAGGCAATAATCCCTCTCTCTGCTGTGCTTATACATACTTAATACAACCCTGAGTAAAAGTAGATGTAATTTACTTAAGTCTCATGCAATATTATTTCTTTGGTTAGGGCTAACCTTGGCAAATATAATTCACTAAACATAATATTGCAATTTTACTTTTGTTAACATTAAAAATGTGCTAATTTTCACAGTTGAGATTAATTGGCGCCCACCCATTTAAATATAACTCTAATTTTTTAATATATTTATAAATTATTAAATCCACGTCACAGGGGAGAGAGGAAAATAATATGAAGAATAAGTTTGCATAACATGAAATAAAATTGTTGCATGATGTGGATTGGAAGTACATAGAAATATTTATTGGACAAAAAAACATTTATTAATAGTAAATTAAACCAAAAAATATATTCTTCTGGCATCTTACACTAATAAATGCATTGCAGTTAAATCGACGATACAGTCTTAAAACCTCAACCGTGGCTGGAGATTCCGCTCTAGGCGCATCATGGATTGAGAAAGAAATTGACAGTTGCTGAAATCAATCCGTCGTCGTGTGTCTGGTAAGATCGTTGCTGTTCTGGGCTGAATCATCCCTCACCGACAAATTTTCATGGACTTTGTCTATCTTCTAGACCCAAACATAACGGTAATGTTTCAGGTTTTTCTTCGTTTAAATGGGAATAATCGATATCATCAACAACCTTCATTCAGGTCCGCGAAATCCCTTTAGTCCATAAATATCTGGGAAGTGTTTTCCCAACTTAAAAAAACCAAATTAGTTCACTGGAACCACGCGGTTATCTATCATCCTTGAGTTTTACCACCGTATTAAATTACGTGCCTGACGGAAATTTAAGCAACTTACTCACGCGACATGTCAGCGCAAACAAACACTTTACAAACTCCGAACTCTTACTTTTGACTGTATTAAAGTAAAATAAATTATGAAAACCTAATAATACTGAACATTCTATTTGTTGTGCTACAAATTTAAATATTTATGCTGCTCGCATTCTTATGATGAATACTTTTGCAGAGTGAATCGATGTTGGATGAAAATATAAAGATTTCTGGTCATCACGTTCCATGTATTGCATAAATTAACATTTTTAACTGATGGAAGCTTATATCTTATCAGTTCGTGTTGAAGGGGGGCATATTTTATTATAACGGCTAAATTAGAAACATATGAGACTATTCCAACATGCATTGCAGTAAATTATCCTTAATAAATTAGGAAAACAACTAAACCATTTAACTTAATTAAATAAATACTCACAGGATTAATTATTGGAACTGCAAACTACTACCCGTGCGAAATAATTCTGAAAATGAAAAAGATTTTCTTTATTATACATTCAAACACTATTTAATTTTTATGGGTATGAATTCCTAAGATCTTTTCATAAAGCGGATGAGAATAATACAATTAATTAATTTAGGAGTATTTCCAAATATTTTATGGCATTATTAGGTCATAAGGACCGCTTCACAGAAGTAACATTCAGTATCTATTCTGGCATAAAGCAGTGTTTCTACAATATTTTTTACAGATTGAACAAATTTTATGCTGAGAAGTATGTTTAATAAGCGGAATCAATTATAACCGGCAGGCGAAGTTTGATCACAAAGTTGACGTTGAAACGAACCGTCGACATCTTCTTGTGGATAAATTTATTTTCTTTGTAAATTAATTTTTCTAGAATTACTTATTATAAATATAATAGTCAAAATGTTAAAATATATATTGTTAAAATGTGTTGGATTTGTTTCATTCATTTGCTCGCCATACTTTGACGATCACGTTTAATATTCACTCGTCCATATTGACATCCATATTATTATAATAATTAATAAATTATGTTTGCTTTACAATTTTTTAAAATATTTACACAAATTTAAACTCATGGACAGGCTGCGAAAAATCTTGGTATTATCGAGGAGATTTAGCTAGTCGTGTGCCAACACGATGCGCATCGGACACCTTTCCCAATATTGTAGTGGGGGTAGCCTTTGTTAAAAATGAGTTGGTATGTAAAAAAAATTCTGAAAAAACTAGCGCCAGGAAATTTATTATGTTCAATTAGAGACATGTTGTGTTCCAAGAAAATGTTCCGCAAAAGCTAAGAGTTGGTGATCATAGGGAATAGCAAAAAGACGTTGCTTCAGTCCGGAAATTCCGTTCGTAAGAATATAATATATGGTTTCAACAATGACAACGATGCGCAGGTACATATGCGCCAAGATATACTCATGTTATAACTCACGAACAGTGCAGATATTCTTACAAACCCAAGGAAAAACGCTGGTGGAGTGAGAAATCCCTAGCATACACGTGGAAGGAATTATATGTAATATATATGCATATACGTATTTGTCAACATGAAAAATTACTATTCACGTAATTAATATAGAGAAATCCGCCATATTTATGACACGGCGTTTATGTTTACAATCTGTAAATCACACATTTTGAAAATTAATATATATTCCGTCAAATACGAACAGACGATAAAAAATACTAAAGAATTTTTAAAACTACGTTAGATTTTCCCCCTCTTTTCAAGTAGCCAAGGCGAATTTCACGAACTCTTCTCCTGGGAGATTGACACACCGTTACTACAGTGCTTAAAAAACATTCATTATACTATTACGAACGATATACATACTGCGGAAACGTCATTTTACCACACCCCATACTTAAAGTTTGTGGACCATTTTATTAACGTACAGCATATCACGAACTGAATACAGTATATTTCCACACGCAAATCTTTTCAGGATTACTTTTACACTACGAACTTGTGTTAACAAAGTTTTGTTGTTAAACGTGAGCGCCGATCTACCCCAAGCACAATTTCGAGGAAGGTGACCATTGTGATCGTGTTCAAACCCGACAAGCTAAATCTCCCGAGTTATACATCATTTTCTGTGTAGACGACGAGCGTCCGATGATCAACAGAGCCCGTATGGACGCAGGCCGACTTTCCAAAATTCGGCAGATGTCAATATTCACTTGACAAGGACCCTGCACTTAGCAGAAAGATTGTAGGATGTTCGAGTTGCCTGCGTCTTAGAGTCGATGCACTTATGAAAATTATCCTGAGGTCAGCAGACGAAGACTCAAAGGGAAAGAGGAAAAGTAAAGTCCAACACGCTGTAAAAAAACCGTCAAAAAGTGGCTACCTTGCTTAAAGAGATTCCTGTGGAAGTTTTCTCTCGCAGTAATTTCTCCCCAGATTGACTGCGGGCTCATCTGACTGCATTCGGAATGCCTCATATTGTCTTTTTCAAGGTTCTTACATGCCAGGGCACCTTCATCTATTTTAGGACTAGGACCGAAGATCTTAGGTATACGGTAAGAGTTGTCCGCTGATCCCATTCTATCAGTCGGCCAACTGCCTCCTAAAATTGGTGAAGACGCGTAGAAAGGAATGCTGCGACCCCACAGCAAAGTCATCTCCGGTCATTCGGAAGGGCGTGAGAATGTTATCCAAATAGCCCGACCTGCCGGATGCAGGTTTTAAGGATTTTCCTGCATCTATTTAAGTTAAACACAGGGTAGGATACTTAAATTATAGCCCGGAACCCTTGTCAACCATTGGCTACCTTGATGTACCTTTCACATCACTCCTTTTCAATGCCCTTCCTATGCTATTAAAGGTTCTTATTACATCTCCTTGCAGAATGATTCCTTTTCCATATTCCGTTTTAACTTCTTAATAGCATGTTCTATATACAAGTTAGACAGCTTGGGCGACATATTTCATCCTTGTCTTATTTCTTTCTTGATTACGGCTTTATTTTCTTGGTCTTCTATTCTAATTACAGCTGACTACCTTCTGTAGAGGTTATGTATAAGCTTCCTTTATCGATATTTTATTCCAGTGCTCTTCAAAATCCTTGATAGTGTGTTCCAGTTCACATTATCAAATGCTTTTTCTAAATCTACTAATGCCATGAACGTAGGCCTGTTTTTCCTTATCCTGTCGTCTATAATTAGTCGCAAAGTCAATATTTCTTCTCTTGTCCCTACATTTTTCTTAAAACGAAATTGATGTTTTCCCAACTCGCGTTCTATTTGACTTGTTTTTGGGCTACATGAGAGTGATCCTGAAACAGGCAACTCCCGTTCCATTGGGTGACCACACACGAGCAGATTTTGCGGTAGATATCTGGCAGATTTAACAAATCTGCCGCGAAATCTGAAGGTGGTTTACACGTTACGATCGAGATCTGTGCAGATTCTCGTACGTGCAATACATTTGACCTCTACCAGCGGATTTGTTTACTATGTGCGCTCCAATCCGGCGATTGGCCGGCCAATCAGATCTGCTCGTGTGTGGTCACCCATTCTCTTATATACTATTTTCATTAATATTTTGCATGCATGAGATACTAAACTAATTTTCTTGTGCTGTTCGCATGTATCAGCCCCAGCCCTCTTAGGTATGGGTAAAATAATGTTTTTACTAAAATTTTCTGGTATTCTTCTTGTTTCGTAGATTTGGCAAACGATACATGTTAGGTACAAGGTGATAATGAGTGTCTGCTGAATATGACTATGTGCGAACTCTTCTTCATTCTATTCCCTTTCAACCGGAACGGTGTCCGGAGAGAGAAGTTGCTTCATGAAATGTCGCTCCATCTACTAGCGGTCGGCTCGCAGATAGCCAATGACATCACAGCAGAGACACTAAAAGTGTTATGCATTTCTGCCATGTGAGACTTGTACATCAACTACATAAGACAACGAAGATTTCACAGAAATACGGAAAACCATTTATCTCTTGTATAAATTGCTCTTAGTTTGCCAACCGGGTTGAAGTGATAATTATACGAAGATATCGATGAATCAGGCAGACTGTAAGGTAACATGCGGTGCATCACTCGGTGGGATAAGCAGACAGTCCTGGCCAAAAGGGTGTAATCACTACAACCGACTTATTGCGCTACTTGTGAACCTGGATGTGCGGAACGTATTCAATATTTTGATTTGCAACTCAAAGTCAACACGCTCCGTTATTAATTACGGTTCCTGATCTAACTTATGCGCATAATGGTGGGTTATCTGAGGGAATGATTTTCCTGTATGACACTGAAGATCGATGGCAGAAAAGCGCCGACGACAAGAGCGTACCAGGGATCGTTCCTTGGATCGGAGCTGTAAAAATTTTCGTACGACTGCCTCTTCGAATTTGACTTGCCCGAAAATATAAAACTCATTGGCTAAGCCAATGAAATAACGATTTTCATTTGTTCTCCAGACACCGAGGATGTCCAGCAGATACTTTAGCTGTCGATTTGGGAAGTAAAACCTTGGATGGCACTGCAAATTTTAGGATACATAAATTCAAAATTCCAAGATGTATAATAAGAGAAAAGTTGAGAATGGAGTTTAGAAACACCACTGAGACGGTATTATATCAAGCAGCGAAGATGACCACAATACCGAGTAGATTTATTACCATCGTTGGTCACGTATTCGGGAAAAGCAAGGATTTTTTCTTTCTTCTAAACAACTATTGCTCAAAGTGCATGTTGGCCCTAATTGTACACTTGTTTGACATAGATTACTAACGTTTTTCACGCTATAATACTATAATACATGAAAACGTCCCTTGAGAATTTATTGCAATTATTTTCTTATATAAACTGTTAGCACACCGATCATTGCAATGGTTACTGTTAATTGAGACGAAAAGTCAGCGTGCTTTAAAAGAGAGGCCCCGGATTAGTGACGCTATTGTTATGACGTTGGGGCAAGACCTGAGCTGGCCAATTTTGTCCTCCATTGCGCTAGTCAATGTCCTAAGGGAAACTACTAAAAAAGTATAGTGGGTGTAGGACATCCGGCACTCATGGCTGTTAACAGACTTACTTTTTCATATATTTTCAAACTACTATCGAAAGGGGGCTAGTTTTGTAAGGCGGCAATTGCTGGAAATGTAAGTGGATTCTAAATCAGTAAATATTTGGGGAGCGAGAGGAAACGACAGCGTCTCTAAGGTACAACCGTGAGTGTTCAGGTAGGAAACCAGCCAATTTGGTAATGTGTCAGGGGCTCAAACCTTTTTCCAGTTGTAACAAAGGGACGCCGTGCCAAAATCGCTAGTGTTTAAAGTTAAGCTCTTTCCTTCCCTATATTTGTGTCTTTTGATCAGTTTTCGAAGAGTCTGTGAATGTTTTTGTAGTTCGGAGTATAATAACCAGCTGTCCTCATCTAGGACGTAATGAAATGTATAAAATTTGGTCAAATTTGAACTGGCCAATCTGAATGTCCTAAGGGAGAAAAATTCTGTAACTTTCACTAATTACATTTCTTAAAATAATCTAGATATAAGCTAGTATGATTGAGAGTTTTAACTTACAAAGTAACAATAAATGAATAAGGAGTCTTGTAAATGACTTGATATGCCGTAAGTTATAAATACATTATTGTTAGTCAAATTGTATTTTAACTGTTAACGTTTTTATTATCAAAAGACGTCCCACAATTAATTAAGGCCAAGACACCCGAGAGTCTCATGCTCGATTCAAGTACTCACGTGTCTTTGAAAGTCACCTAAGCTCAGGTATTACTGCTTATTAAAACATTATCGTTCTGTAGAATATGGTATATCCTTCTTAACGATTTATGATTATTTGAAGACATTTGTGCTAAGAAATGTAAATAATCTTAATAAGGCGTTTGTAAGTTATAAGTTTGTGTTTTTGTGAGGGACTTGTGAAAAAAGGACAGTTTTATTAACTTTCACGTAATTTTATGAAAAGGTTGAGACAGACTCATGTGCGGGGCGGAACATTGTTCCAGACAAAGATCAAATAGCAACAATTCAGTCTGAGCCGACTTACCTTTATTAACGCGACGCTGCGCTGAGATCAAGTGTACAAGGAAAGGGCAAACATATAGAATGTTCTAGAACCAGGATTATCAACACGTGGACCAGTTAGGCCAGCATTGGATGGAATTGATAGTGCTGGTGGACATCATCATCATCATCGAGAGAGAGAAGGTCTTTTTTCCCATGCACTATAGCTGAATGTATGTGGCGAGTGCAACAAGCAATGGACTTAGTTTCGGAAACTCGAAACCTGCAAAAACAAGTCGGTAGAATCTGACCAATATTGTAAGAGTAATTCCGAAACTTTTTCAAGTTTAAAGGATCATCGATTTAAAATCTCTATGTGAATCTTTGGAAATGACCGAATATATCTTAGCAGTCTGTCAAAACTCTTAAATTGTGCTCTACTGAAAATTTAATAATTTGTGTTGTAAATTTTCTAGTATTTTGCTGTCATATTTTGTCAATGAATCCTGAATGAGATTACGGTTGGTTACAGAAGGAGGCAACCGATTAAAAGATTGGGCATAGCTACAAAATTGATGTACTAATGTAACATTTTTGCGTTATAGTTGTAAAATTTGAACTTTTATAAAATATTTGCTATCATCCATTTCCATGAGACTCAGTATATGCCCCTGAAAGAGAAACCATGCCTTGTTCAGTGTACATTCAATAACTTGATGTAATTTCATTTTCCAGTGGTCTAATTGTTCTGAGTTTTGTGAAATTGATTATTATTACAAATAAATGTTGATTGTAAATTTTGTGAATTATAAAATTGAACACAATCGTTATCCCGTAATTATAACCTTTCATTATTATTACTATATACAACAGTCGGATCCAACAATATTGAGTCACGTTTAAAATCTGTGGACGGGTATTATTCATATTTTTGGCATAATGAGGTGACGAATATTACTTACATAATTTCCCTGCAAATTCCGTTAGTCCACACCTCCCCTTCTTTGCAAACTGATGGCAGAGAAGGAGCGTCGATTATACCACCTTGATCACCATGGAATTTAATTGTTTCCGGCTGTCCTAGCACGAGCACGCTTAACAAAAGCACTGTTGGCAGTAACATAGCACATTGTCACTAAAGGAAACGCTCCAATGCAAGACAACTGAATTTAAGATAAGCCAGCGCGTCCTTCGTAAATATGACCTTTTTGCAAGTATGACTGACAAACATATATCACGCAAACGAAGAAATAATTACTTGATTAACATTTAAAAGTAAACTCACTTTATTGATTAACTGACTAATCTGTTTCAATCTCTGGTCTAGACTTAAAACATGTAAGACAGGAAGCCAGAAGTTCTAAATTCAATCTTTAGTATAGTTCACCATTTTTGTGCAATTGAAAAATGGAGTAACACGTTTCATGAAACGTAAGATAACAGGGACGTGCACACTGGGTAGAAACGTGCTCCATGAAACATGCAACCGATAAATATAATAACACAGGGAATCAGGGACGTAAATACTGGATAGAAACGTACTTGATGAAACATGAGAACCGGTGATCATTGGAGAAACATATGCACGTCCGTGTGTTATCTTATGCATCGGTTTCATGAAACAGCGATTCATGTTGCACGAAACATGTTTCTCCAGTGTGCACCGGTCTTTACTTTCTATAATTTAGGTTTATTCCTAATACGAAGCAACATAATATATAGAAGCTGTATAATCCGTGAAATTTTTGACAACTGACATTGTTTAATTACATTGACTTGCACAAGAGTTTTTTGGGACTTCTTGATTTGAGCACACCAAAGGACCGCGAAAGTAAATAATGATAACGAATAAACAGTTCATTTATTAGAAAACATCTCAGATGATCCGAAAGTCAAATGTGTCAAGTAATTAACGGGGGGAATTAAAACTATAGCCAGAGGCTCTAAATTTGGTCGTTCTAGATACCTATCAGTCGTTCAAAGCACCCATTTCCATTCACCTAGCATAACCATATGTATTAATTTCCATTTATTTTGCTAATAAGAGCAAATTGTGAAAGTAGAAGCCCTTGTGAGCCTGTGTACATGTGAGATTCAATAACACACACACGTAGAGGTTATAAGCGTTTAATCAACGGCGAAGTGCTGTACAAAGCTCGTACTGCTGAAGACTGACTCCGACTTGGAACCCAGTCCTATTTATACATACATGGAATATTCTAGAAGCAGAACATTCTAGAAACAGAAAATACTAGAAACTAAAGGCAAACAAAGTAAATAAATTAAACAAATAAAAATGGTTGCGTCAGCTGGGACTCGAACCCGAGCCTACGTGTCTGCAGTCCGGCTCGCTACCGCTCTGCCATCACTGCAGGTCTTGAGATGTGGCATTGCTCCCTCCTTTGAAAAAACAGCGTCTCGCTGTTAGTTCTGAGCTGCCTTGAGTCCTCTGGATCTTGTCGTTGGCCCGACGTAAGAAGGTCCAGTTCTTCCTGTTCTTGGGCTGGCAGTCGTCATTCCTACGTCTTCGTCCCCGTAAAATTCCGCGTCGTCGTCGGGTCGTGTTTGGTCTTCAACCTCCCTTTGAGCGTCGGGTTCATGGTATGGCTTCATCCTCAGTACGTGGACGGTGTCACGGCTCTTTCTGCGTCTCGAATTAGGATCACAATCCTCGACCTCATATGTGACGTCGGATAAACGTTTTAGCACACGGTACGGACCAAAGTACCGTTTGAGGAGCTTTTCTGAGAGGCCGACTTTGCGAATGGGAGTAAAGATCCAGACTAGATCCCCTGGCTGGTACAAAACCGGACGATGTCTTGCGTCGTATCGTAGTCGGTCCTTCTCTTGAGCTTGGAGCGTACGTATTCGGGCTAGTTGTCGGGATTCTTCAGCCCTCGTTACTAAGTGACCAATGTAAGGGTCATTTACATCGTCGGGATTGAAAGGTAATATCGTGTCCATTGTCGTTTCTGCCTCGCGACCGTGAACCAGGAAAATGGTGTGAATCCCGTTGTTTCTTGCTTAGCGGTGTTGTAGGCGAACGTCACGAATGGAAGTACGGCGTCCCAGTTCTTCTGATCGACGTCGGTGTACATGGACAACATGTCGGCCAATGTTTTGTTTAACCTCTCGGTAAGCCCGTTTGTTTGAGGATGGTAAGCAGTCGTCATTCGGTGCGTTATTTCACACAGTCTATTGACCTCATGTATTAGTCTAGACTGAAATACCGTTCCCCGGTCTGTGATTATGGTTCTTGGAGCTCCATGCCTAAGTATTATTTCTTCGACGACGAAGGTGGCGATCTCGGAAGCTTCCGCCGATGCTACGGCTTTTGTGACGGCAAATCGAGTTAAGTAATCGGTGCAGACAATAATCCACTTGTTTCCCCGGGATGATGTTGGAAATCTTCCGAGCAGGTCAATTCCGATGCGTTGAAATGGTGCGTCGGCCGGAGGAATAGGCAGTAGTCGCCCAGGTGGTCGTTGGGGAATCGTCTTTCTTCTCTGACACTCTCTGCAGTGGCTTACATAGTGTCTGACGTCCTTAAGTTGTCGGGGCCAATAAAATCGCCGACGGATTCTGTCATACGTCCTGACGACTCCTAGATGACCAGCGGAGGGTGCGTCGTGGAACTCCCGCAGAATTTCTAGACGCAGTTACTTGGGGATGACTACCAACCATATTCTTCCCAATGAGTCGTAATTCTTCTTGTGTAGTACGTAATTAATTATTTCGTAGTCCCCTTTCACACCTTGGGACGAGTTCAAAGCTTGTATAATTTCATTCAGCTTTGGATCCTTTCTCTGTTCCACAGAAATATTAGTCAAAGAGTTAAGAGAATCTAGGATCTCACTCTTCGGTTCTTCGTCGTCGACAGGGTTTCGGGAGAGACAGTCTACATCCTGATGTTTTCGTCCACTCTTGTACTTTATCGTGACGTCGTATTCCTGAAGTCGTAAAGGCCACCTAGCGAGTCGTCCAGAAGGATCCTTGAGTCCGGTCAGCCAGCAGAGGGAATGTTGGTCCGTCACAACCGTGAACGGTTTGCCAAAGATATACGACCGGAATTTATTTATGGCCCAAACAACAGCAAGGCATTCTCTCTCTCTGTCGTCGAATAATTCCTCTCTGCTTTGCTAAGTGTTCTCGACGCGTAGGCTATGACCTTCTCTTTTTTGCCGCTACCGCTCTGCCATCACTGCAGGTCTTGAGATGTGGCAATATAGTCATAATCGTAATCAAAGTTTTGACAACCAAAGTCAGAATACTTGTCGTTAAACCAAACTACAATCATATCTAAAATAATTAATTCCTGACTTTGTCCACTTAAATGTATTAAGTGATATAATTGTAGAATCTATGACCTCTTATTTTGTACAAAATATCTTTGGCTTTCTATAAATTACGTATTCCCGGAGAAGTGTTTAAAATATCTAGAGATTAATAAATATAAAGTATTTATAATATGGAAATTAAATTTGGGAATTAGACTAAGCTGGATTGGAAGTTGGAATTATATTGAGCGGCGGTAGAAGGACAAACCGACAATAGTCGGGGTGACGGCTTAAAGAAAAGGCAATGATAATTGAGTACCGACCAAATCATCAATTAGAAATGTCACGTAATTTAGAAATATATTTGGAGGGAATTTTTAAAAATATTCTTCCAATTGTGAGGAAAGATGATTTATAGATCAGTGGCCGTGTCACAATTATTGACAAATTTTATGCATGTAGTTTCGAAATTCATTTATATATGCCCACGCTATTTTTTATTCTTTCTTTGTTTCCGTGGACCGTTGCCGAACAATTCAGAGTGAGAATGCAATGAGCCATTAAATTTCTTTGTGTACTGCACAGTTCAGTTCTTCATAATAAGCTATTTACACATGAAAGGTGTATGAAGCTCCGCTGGTTCCCTGCTTGTGTTCTAAAGAATGTTCAGGACATGGAGGGTCATTTTCAGCAAAGAATCCCAACAATTCCTATAACCTTGAGTCATTTATTTTGACGATAATGAGCGACAGTTTGAGTCCATAAATAGGAGATATCGTCGTGACTTGCGATAACATAAGACGTCGCTAATTAATGTCAGTGATTATCTCTTGTCAGACACAGGTGGTAGATATAATGCAAGATAAAAAAATAGAATAATTTAAAACTGATACAAACCAAGCCGTTGGAAGAAACCTTTGAGTGAATAAACCCACTAATTAAATTCTTAGATAACAATGCTATAGTCTGGCGGCCCTAGTCAACCGTTGGCTACCTTGCTCTTCCTTCCGCATCCCCCATTTTCAGGTCCATTCCTATGCTATTAAAGGGGAGTTACCTGTTTCAGGATCACCCTCATGTAGCCTGTTACCCCAAAAAAAGTAATAACTGGTCCGCGTGACGTTTACATTAAAAGTTTGAATGTAGCGGCTGCACAAATTATAGAACAGTTGGAAACTACAGAGACAAGAAGAAAAGCAGTGAGAGAAGTTGAAGAGCCTTTAGTGTCATAATAATTCTCCGAATGGAATTTATATGATAAATAAAAGTAAGTCGAATTTATTTAACCAGTAAATTAAGCTTAACCTTTAGATTTATTTCTACCACGAGTGGCATCTTCACCCGTGCACGGAAGTTTCATGCATATAAATTACGTCATCATGACGTATCCACGACTGTGGCTAGTCGTATTTACTTACTTTTTCCCGGTGGTTCACTCAGAGTTCGCGTGAATGACAAATTGTCCGACTCGGTGAAAATCACGTCAGGGTCTCCCGCAAGGAAGTGTCATCATGTTCCTTGCATTCATAAATGATTTAACAATGGGTATAAAATCACAGATCAAACTTTTTGCCGACGATTGTATGGTTTATAGGGAAAACGTAAACGATGAGGATGCACAGATTCTGCAGACTGATTTGGGCAAAATTTATCAATGGTCAGTTAGAAATAAATGCAAATAAATGCAACGAAGAGTAAAGCAGTCGTTTTTACAAAAAAAAAAGATATGTCCCTCCCACTAGATATGAATTGGAGAACGATATCTTGGGATCACGATTAGTAAAGATTTTAATTGGGGTAATGAGGTGAGCGAGGTTCCTGGCAGGTAAAGGGTGGAGGGCGCTGCTGCTGCTTCACTTTGTAAACAGGGTCTTGAGGAAAAGCACGAGAAAATACCAAGATTTCCGCTTACAAAACGCTGGTCAGGGCAATTTTAGAATATGGGTTAACGTGCTGGGATCCATATCGAAATGAACACACTCTAGCGTGGAAAAAATACAAAAACGGGCTGAAAAAATGTTTGGGGGTCGATTCGCGAACAATCCTCATGAGAATTTAGAAGGTCTCAGTAATAGAAGGAAACATGCGAGGTTGGGCGCAATATATAAAGCTTATAAGGGTGAACATTGGGGCCTGGAAAGAAATAACAAACCATATTACGGCGCCAAATTATATTTATAAAAATGACCACACGTTCAAAATTAAAGAAAAAAGGCGACGTACAGACGTAGGAAAATTTTCATTTGTAAATAGGTCAATACGCGATTGGAATTCCTTGCCGGCAGAAATACTGACGACTTTTCCGGGTTACGTAAATCAGTTTAGAAATAGGCTAAGAAAACTTAAGTGAGTAGTTTTATTTTTTTTAGAATCAGTGAAGTGATAATAGTGAAGTGCAGTGAAGTGATTTTTGTGTGGCTCCTTTGTTTTATTTTTCAGATAAAAAACTACACTTCAAAATTCTTCCGTAGTGTAAACTTTTCGTAAATGTATTTGTGTTTTATTTGTATTTTCTTTGTATATAGATACCACCGGGCAAATTCCCAATAGCAGCTTAGTAGTAATAATAAATAAAAATAATAAATTGGATCACCTGATAGATATATGCTGGAAATATACAGTGAAATGAAAAAAAATCTAAAGCTTAAACAAAACCGAAACTATACACAACAATAATAAAACTGACATAATTATAATTATATTATTCAATTTTCCTATGCATTCCACCTCACTTTTGCATCATAATGAGTTAAAACAGCCAGTAATCAGTCCATCAAAAAATGTACTTACGTTTATCGTCTCTGTCACTACTCGGTACATTTCTGTTCGTCTCTGTCGAGTAACACATTTCCAATTTTAAGAGTTGAAATCTCTCTTATGCTTCGTGTAAAAACCTAATTTTTTCTGCTTTCTACTGTGCAAGTGTAGTTGTTTTTTTTCCTTTCCAGCGGGTGAATGGCTGCTGATGGTTTGTAAACCTCGTCTTTCAAACATCATAGACGGGTGGGCAGACTACATGAACGCGAGTGACCGTTTTCAAGGCTCTATTTTAGGGTTTTTATTGTACTAACTGATAATCGTAAAGATAAAAGATTTTTATATGAATAAAAAAATTAGGGTTTGTATACAAACAACCCTGTATCTTTCCTTCGCGGAGGAATTTGACATAATGACCTTCTTTACTTTTAAAAATTAACTGTATCTTAAAATAACCTCGACCATTATTACTAATACTATAATATGTAATTACGATTTACTTCGATGGTTATAAAACACTTCTACGGGAATATAATTTCGAGATTTAATTTGGCACATTACTTTCGGATAGTTAGCAAAGAAATTTCTATTTTGGCTTGTGCGATAAATAATTAGTACGTCACTTCCGACTCACCAAAGTCGCAACCCTCTTTTTCCGCATCATACACTTCTCATTAATTCTCCGTTAATTTTTGTCCTCTCTACACGCGAATTCTATTATTGCTTTCAAACACGTGTAACTGTAATTAAACTCCACCTAGATATTACTTTCCTTACTACCGCTTACATTGATACTTTGCCCAAAACAATTAACAATTTCTCCTTCGAATCTTCCGTCAACTTTTGTGGCATACAAACCCACTCTGCCCCCCGAAAACGTAGTTTTGAACATTAATTCCCAATAACTTAAAAATCGCGTCAACCTATATTTATTAAATTTTATTTGTATTCCATATTAACACATTTTTAACATAAAAAATTGGAACTTTACAATTACCTAAAACTTCAAATTACAAACATAGCCCCCGTTCATACCTTAAAATTATTCTAAATTCGTTTTATTTAGGGAGTTATTAACTTTTCCTTTTTTGCTGACTACCCTACGGCGACCGTTCCCTATTTTAGTTCCTCCCTGTCTTGTCTTTGTTTGCCGTGGATCTCTGTTCGTCTTTTGCACCCTATATTTATTGGCTGTCCTCTCGCTCTCGTACTTTAGATTCCGTAGCCTTTTTTTAAAAAAATCCACTTATTTATATCACGTAATTGCCATTTGTTTTTCAATTGTCTATTTTGAAGTTCACTTCTGTTATATGGTCATAAAGCTCCCGTCGTTTCTCTAAAATTGTAATACGTGTTATGAGAACTGCATTTACGATACAATCGTACTAATGCCTTCTCCCCACACGTTTTACTAACTAGTTAATTTTCCTATCAATTTCGGTTAAATAACTTTTGCCTCCGATATGTTTAATAGATTCTGAATAGAACAGTTCGTGGACAACAATGTTAGAATGACCCGTATGCCGACTAATCCTCCAATTTCGTTCCTTAGCTCTGCAATCTCCCCACACATTTGGTTTTTACTCTCACTTCCCCAATTCTAATTTCCTCATTTAATTGAAATCTTTTCAACATCTCATACATTTCAAGTGTAGCAGAATTCTAGGCCACTTGACCTTCCGTTCGATTTATTACATCATCTTCGTCTCCCTTTTCTATAACTTGCATTACATAATTAATTTCTTCTTTCATTTCTAATTTTCTCTCCGATATCTGCTCACATATTTTCCCTTCTTCTACTACATGTATTATGTTCTACTCCGTCGCAAAATTACTTTCTAACAATTCGCTAGTATTTTCTACTAGACAATTCCTCCGGTTGCACATATAGCGTTTCTTCCATCGGTTCATTTACTACACACACGTTCTGCTTCCTAATTCTCCCTAGTCTGTGTAATTTGCTTTTTTAGCTCCTGCTTCTGGTTCACACATTCGAGCCTACGTTGGAACGCCAATTTTGAAAAAGTAAGTGGGGATAGGAAGTTTGTGTAGTTAATTAATTATTATAATATATAAGGGATTAATTAATTAAATGTTTAAATAGAAAAGAAAAGATTAAATTTAATTTATTAAAAATAAGGGCATTTAATAAAAGGTACAAAGTATTAAAGGAAATGTTACTAATAACAATAAATTTACATCGAGACACTTTAAAAAAAACAGGGTCCGAGAGAATGCAATTTAGTTTTATGGCAATAGGTCTGGCAAATGTGAACTCTATTTAATAAAATTGAACGATGCCGACGATGTTCTGCAGCTGCATTCTGGTCTGCTCTGCTTTGTGATGATATCTGTAACACCTGTGCAATAATAATAATAATCATATTCCGTAGATCCTGTAAAGAAGCTAAGCTTCAAGGATGTGGAATGGGTCAGGGTGTACATTTATTACATTATTTTATTGTATAAAAGATAAATATACTTATAACAAATTTTTGTATTATAAACTAATTAATTAATTACTCTTCTCCGATTCTTCTATAAATTCCTTTATTGAATAGAAGGAGTGGCTAAGCAAAAATGAGCGTAATTCAGTCTTAAATTTACCTTGATTATCGGACAACTGTTTAATTCTGTGCGGCAGTCTGTTGAAGATGGATATCCCTGAATAATGCACACCTTTCTGTGCAATTGACAATGTTTTACATTTTTTATACAGATTATTTTTGTTCCTTGTATTGAAGGGATGAATATCAGAATTATTCAAAAATAAGTGCCTATTTGTGATTACAAATAACATCAATGAATAAATGTATTGGCACGTCAAAGTGAAAATACCTAACTTTTTGAACAGAGTTCTGCAAGAAGTTCGTGAGGAAACCTGACATATTGCTCTAATAACACGTTTTTGACTAATAAAAATCTTATCTATGCCTACTGAGTTGCCCCAAAATATAATACCATATGATAAAATAGAATGAAAATATGCAAAGTATACTAATTTTCTTGTTTTTAAATCACTGAAGGTGGACATTGCTCTGACAGCATATGTAGCTGAGCTGAGTTTCTTAAGTAATTGATTAATCTGATCAGTCCAATTTAATTTATTATTTACTAAGAGACCTAAGAATTTAACAGAGGAAGTTTCATTTACATTTTTGCTGTCGTATTTAAGTGTTATAGATTGTAAAGTTGTGTTGAGTGTGTGAAATTGCATGAAATGTGTTTTGTCACAGTTATTTGTTAGTCCGTTCGCATTAAACCATGTTAGCAGGTTAGTTAAATTATTGTTACTTGCCTCTTCTAGTGTGTCTTTGTTACTTTTTACTATTACACTAGTATCATCTGCAAAGAGGATAGCTTTAGAAGTTGAATCTATGGTATTAGGAAGATCATTTATAACATAAAGGAATAATAATGGCCCTAATACTGATCCCTGTGGGACCCCAGTTTTAATAATTCCCCAATCTGATTTATGTATTTCACCTGTGCACGAGTCTTTTAATACTACTCTTTGCATTCTATTTTGTAAGTATGAATTAAACCAAGAAAATGAAGTTTCTGTTATTCCATAGTACCTCAGTTTTTCTAGCAATATACTATGGTCTACTCAATCAAAAGCTTTACTTAAGTCACAGAATATACCTAATGGGTGATTTTTTATTTAATTCTTCTATTATGTCGTCTAAAAGAGTAAAGATCGCTTTCTCGGTTGAATATCCTTTTATAAACCCAAACTGTGAATCGGCGAGTAAATTATGTGTGTTCAGATGTTTTATAACTCTGTTGTATACTACTATTTCTAAAATTATTGATAATATGGGGCGATAATTTGATATATTTTCTTTATTCCCTTGTTTGTACAGTGTAGTGACTAAAGCACATTTGAGTTTATCTGGGAAGACTCCAGAAAGAAGTGAATGGTTACAAATGTAACTAATTACTGAAATAATGCTACCTGTTATTTGTTTGAGTATTATGCTTGAGATACCATCATGCCCTGATGAATGTTTATTTTTTAGAGTGTTTATTATTTTTTAGTTTCAGTTGGAGATGTCAAAGAAAAGATCAAATTACTTTCCTGGATTGGATAGTTTTCTTTCAAAAGTTGTAAGGCATTTTCCATTGATTTATTTGTATTCATCCCGATTTCCTTTGCAATGGTTAAAAAGTGATCATTAAATTTATTTGTACATTCATCTGTTTTGAATTTACCTAACTGTGGCTGTGTCAGTTCTTTATTTTCTTTATTTGTTTCTTTTTTAATTATTTTCCAAATAGTTTTAATCTTATTAACAGAATTGTCTACTGATTTAATATGCACACATTTTGCAGCTTTTGTGACCTTGTTCAATATTTTACAGTATTTCTTATAATGGCCACTCATATGATGATTAGGATTATCCCTTTTATCAAGTACAGTTCCCTTTTGTGTTTACATGAAACTTTAATCCCATTAGTTAACTTGCTGACTTCGTTGTCTGCTTTGTTCGGACTGTCCGAAAACTCCTACCAACGAAGAAGACGGGAGTCCTGTTGCATAGCAGACGCCTTGGCCCAGAATTAGCGTAGACTTCATTTTCTCCTTCCGGTGGCTAGCAACTTACTGTCCTAATCAACACTTGCCGACCTCTCAACATGATCTTTCGGCAGCTAGAAATTTGGTTTATTCATCAACTCTTTTCAGCCTCTCTCCATCTTCTGTTTCTCCGTCTCAAAATCCGTTCCTACGTAAACTCAGCAGAATCTTTTAGCCCTATTACTTAATTCAGACCAATCGACTTCTATTGCCAATAGCATCTATTGGCTTGCACAACAAAACATACAATACAATAGTAAAGTTGAGCTGCAAGGCGTAAACATCCCATATGTTTAAAAAATTCCAGATAATAAGCTTTCCTTCTATTAAAACTTAAGAAAAGAAGGGTCGTTCCCATTGTCCGAAGGGAAAGCGAGGTCACGCGCAGCCTGAAATACGTCGCAGGACTTTAAGTCTTTATTTTACGTATTTTAACACCTTACAAGTTCTTATGTTCTTATATTTGTCGTTCAATGTTTAAAATTTGTTTAAAGTGCATTAAACTTAAAATAATTGGCTATTTCATTTTTATCATTCTAAGGTCCGACTTCTTGTAGATGTCTGTGTAATCTACGGAGAAATAACTGGGGAACAAAACGCAGCTGCTCTGCAAAATGACTTAGATATTTCAAGTACATGGACTAAGTGAAATAAACGAAAAAGCAAAAGCGCTTTTACTAAACTGCACTTTATTATGCTTTGGAATATAAAATAGATGGGAAAACAGTGATCCATGAGACTGACTTTATTACCTGGACATAATTTAAACAGTAAGGTGCGGTGGGCGGAGCAGGTAAACTGTACTACTAGGAAAGTGTGGAACACTTTGTAATTGAGAACACTGAAGAAGGGTAATGCGAAATCTAAGGAAATTTTATTAATGAGTAAGGTGTAGTAAGCTGGAATCCGTACAGGAGAAATCAAATAAAATCCTTAGAAAAGGTGCAAAGAAGGGTAACAAAATTCGTACAAATAGTACCTGGGCATGGGAACCAAAAGCTAAAGCTACTAAGGTGGGAAACGCTACAGACATGAAAAGAAAGAACTAGGCTACACATATTCTATCGAGTTTTTGCAGGTCAGAAACCTTGGCAGGGAATCCAATATCGATTGAAATAATCGACTCGGTACAGGAGCAGTGATCACTTGTTGCAATTAAATGCGATGCAGCATTAAACAGATGTTGGTAAAATACTCATTCCTTAAATAGGACAATTAATGACTGGAACAATTTGCCTGCAGAAGTCTTTTGGAGAACGTTCTCTAACGGAAAGAAAATTTAGACTTAATATAAACTCTGTAGTGAATATAGTTTAGTGTAGTCTTATGCAATATAGTGAAGTGATAAGTGATTAGAAATCTCTATCAATATACTAAAGTGGAATAGAAAGATAGTTCCCCTGTTTCCTTCCAGTGTTTTTTCAGGAAAAATATTATTATTAATTTTTCAAAATTCATGTTCTAATAATATAACTTCATCTATATTTATTTATTAGGTGTATATTTGATTTAAATCGAAATAATATAATTATATTTATAGGTTAAATATGGCTCCTATGACCAGCTTATTAATTATTGTTAACTTATTTTTAAGTCCCGGGCATCTGTTTTTTTGTAGATTAAATAGATACATACCTATATAAAAATTTGTTCATTTCCCGTAACTCTATTTGATAACCATAGTCTTTTGCTTAGAACTACTTTGCAGTATAAAACGTAATGTTACATGTCGTTAGGCACGCTATTACTAAATGATATCTTTTCTTTTTGCAAGATATATTTTGCTCACGTCCACATAATATGAAAAGAAAGAAGTTTT
Source organism: Eucriotettix oculatus (assembly GCA_034510155.1). NCBI lineage: Eukaryota > Metazoa > Arthropoda > Insecta > Orthoptera > Tetrigidae > Eucriotettix > Eucriotettix oculatus. Next base: position 235,502,747 of record CM067376.1, on the reverse strand, counting down.
ATTAAATAAATTCTCATTCATTCTCTGTAATTAAATAGAGAATTCATGCAGGAATTCGCACGAAGGTTCAGTCAAATCAGCTTGGTACTCTGTTTCGTGTAATGGAAAGGGTTTGGGTCATACTTGCAGCCTAGTCGCCTCTAAGCCAGCCAGTCCGACTTCCCGTTTCCACGTACTGAACTGTCACATCCATCCCCCTTTTCCGAATGACCTTTTCCGAGGTCCTCTCCAATTTGAACTCACCTCTCCTAAAACGTGATTGGTCTCCCCGATTTTTCTATCTTCCCTAGGTCCTCCAACGGGGTGGCGTCCGTACCTTTCGTCTCCAAAAATTCAAACTTTGGGAGGGGCCACTCTAGTAATCCTTAGGGTCAACCACCTTGATAACCTGGGGGAACCTTTTTTTTCGGCGAATCGCAAATACGTTTCAGACAAAGACTGCATCTGTCAGGCTAAAAGTTATGGCTGTGTTTGTAGTGTCTCGAGAATACCTCTGGACTGTTATCTACGGAATTTGGTACAAAAATTCTTAATATTGTAAAATTAATTTATTTGAATAAAACAAAATATATGACGAAATTTTATACGCGTCACAATTGCTTTTCTTCTAGTTTTCAGCTGTATAGCTCCACACTCATTCTTAACCTGTCAATCGAAGAGCTCTTAGACAACCGAATATAATTCTAAGTGCCTCGTTCTGTATCTTGTCTATATTTTTAAGTTTATTTATGTGTGCCAATCTGTAAATATGGGAAGCGTTGTCTAATTTAGACAGAATAAGTGCTCTATAAGCGTTGAGACGTTAGGTCCCCAGTTCCTAGCTGCTCAAGTGGTTAATGTGGGTCTGAAGGTTAGTCTGCCGTCCCAATACAGACCCAGAATTTTACCTCCTTTCCTATTGCTATTCAGGAATTGTAAATCCTTAGATATATAGGTTCATATTTGTACTTCCTTGAGAAGAGGATCGCTTTTACTTTTGTAGGATTAAAGGAGAATCCATAGCTTTTAGCTCACTCCGCAGTTTTGTTAATAACTTCATTCCTGGAGTTTTGTGTGTATGTATATTTTATTAACCGTGATTGCGATTAATACCGGTGGCAGTTTTAATAAAGTATATAAACAAATATGTAACAAATTAGACAATTTGTCAATATTTTACTTTAGTAAAGAAAAATATAGATATGAACTAATAAAAAATTTTACTTCACTTCAAGAATCTGTTTAGATTACATTTAAACTTTCTTGTTGAAAGATTATCGTGAGACTGCTAATGCAGGCAAATTGATCCAAATGCCTATTGATGTGTTCAAGAATGATAATTTCCCTACGTCTGTTTTCGGGGTCTCGTCTTGATTTTAAATTTATAATTATCTCTCCCAAAGTATGTTGGTTTTCAATCCTTTCGCGTGTCTTTCCACGCTTTGTGTCCCGTGTATGATTTATAAAGAGCGGTAAATCTATACTTCTTTGTCTGGATGCCGAATTCTCTATCTTATCTCGCCCGTGACGAATTCAGCTGACCCCCTCTGAAGTTTTTCTGGGCATCTTATATGGTGTTTCCTGTGAGGATCATAACAACGTGAACTATACTCAAGTATGGGACGAACCAGAAATTTGTACGGGATCTTTTGATTACGTAAGATTCTCCATGCTTTTCGAGACGCATAATTTACTTGTTCTACCCACCCTAGGTATGAGTTCAAAATTATTCGTAAATATTTGCAACTGTTTACTTGAGGCACTTTCACCCTATTTTTATCGTGATATATATCAATACTATATCAGCCCGAAATTTTTTGAACGTAATTGATTTGCTTTTCCTCGATTTATCTTCATTTTATTTGTTTCAACCCATCTATTTTGTGTAAGCCTTTTTTATGGTTTCATATAAATTCGGGGGGATATTTTATTTTAGTTATTTTCGATAGCCGTCTGTCGGGTAATAACGGGTAGGGGGTACCTACAGCACAGCTGTCTCCAGCGAGTAACTGTAATGTGGACCCTCACAAAGGGGGAAAAGCAGTCAGCTATAAAATTCAGAATTGAGTCGTGAAGTAGACGGAGAAGTGAAGCACGCAAAATACGTTCATAGATGAGTGGGAGCTGTTTACGTCACCAGTTTGACCCGGGGAGTAAAGAAGGTCCTCGTCCAGGGTGAAGGAAGCCGATGGACTATTGCCACCTACCAGAAACGGAGATATTAGCAGGTCGGAGGAAATATTAATATAAAATATTACCTGGATCGTGTGTTACAAAGTCCACCACAAAAAGCAAAACTCCACACGTACCCTGTTTTATAGAGCTCTCAAATATTTCATTTTGTTTAAAATAAATCTTTTTGTTATTGAAGATCAATTCAATTCATTAAAAGCCCCCCAGCCAAAAAAATTAATTGTACTAAATAACCGCTATATAATATAAAGAAAATGTCTATTACATCTTTTTGTAATTGTCGTTGATCAGAGGCTGTATTATTTATCTTTCTAATAGATGATGCAACAATCGGCAAAGTGTAATTTTTAAACTTCTTTTAAATAGTAGATCATAAATATATATAGGGGGAACAGTAAAGACCCGATTATTGATCTTTTAGGCTCCCCTAATGCTACTTTTTGTTTCAATGATTAGATTACTAGCAATCTTTACCCTCTGCGTTCGCCCGTTTACAATTTCTTTGACCCAAAGCTCAACCCGCAAGTCGGTACCAGTCTTGTCTATTTTCTCTATCAAAATATTATGTGTAAAACTCCCGCCTTTGTCTATTTCGTCGGCTAGTTCTTCGAATAAAGTGGCCCATTGACTCTCTCGCGAAAAGCCAAGTTGAACTGCGAAGAGCTACTCCTTTAATTCCGATTCTGTACGGATCTAGTCCGATATAATTTTCTCCATAATGTTACAGACCACTGAAGTAAAAGTAACAGGTGTATAATAAGCGACACGGGATTTGTTACCCCCTTTGAAAATTGGATCAACCAACGTGTATTTCCTGTCATTTGGGGGTGCATATTAATGGAGACGTTAAATAATCTTACAAAAATTCGTAGCTATTTCTTCGCCGATAACTTAAATACTATCGCTATAAATATCTTCGACACCGCGTGATTTGTGGAATTTCTATATCCCTATACTCAATTGTAAAATATTGGAAGTGTCTTTTCGTGTTGAGATACGACTTTTAAAAGTCTTATTGCTCCGGCCTTGAAAATCTTTTTCTGTGCAGTGTTGATCTAGTGAGCAAAGTAATGGGCTGTACTTAATCGTTCTCGGGTATGTAGAAGGTCAGTCGCTTCCCCTGTTTCTTACATGTCCGAGGAGAGTTGTGTGCAAAAGTTGACATTCGTGATGATAGTGATTTGTTTATTTGCTCAAATGCTGATAATGAATACCATCTGGCGATGTGTCTTACTGATGTAGCCCATCATTATTCTCCCAGGTTTGTATGCCGTACCAGGCAATTTCTTGTACGAAAATCGGATATTTAGGATCGTCATTTGATTGAAATGCGACTTCTAAGTATTGGCCGAGTGAGTGACGTTTTTCACATATTGAGAAGTTAATTTCGACAGCTTATGAAGGGAATATATATTGTAACGAAGAAAGGCCTTAAAAATAATAATAAGTTTTAATTTTAATTTAATGTCTAATTCAAACGGTGGGATTAATTAATAAATAAATCCAATTTCCAGATAAAAAAAACATTAAAATTTAATAACACATTTCAGACAATTTTACTTTCCGGTTACAAATGTACTCATTTTCTTAGGGGATTTTGGGCAAAGTAACAGAGAACACTTAATTGAAATATTGGGTCCGACAATGCATGGTAAAATTGTTTTAACTATGGGTGGATCTCACCAGTGTCGCGATAATTTTTGTCTCTCGAAGATTCCGCGCGGCCAGCAATGAGAGGCGTCGACGTCGGTCACGTGTTAGTGGTGATGATGGCGGGTCTCGATGAAGGTCGGCGTCTCTCCACTCTCACCTATAGGAATCCCAAAACAATTCCAATTCGTCACCTTTTTGCGGCGTTCTACAAGTCACGTGTCGCCGCCATCTCTCTTCAAGGACTGCCTCAAATCCTCGTGTCCTTTCGTATTGACTTAGTAGCCTCTTTTTTTGTGCTGCCTGACCAGGCCGCTTTTGCCACCCCCACCTCTCACATCCGGCCGGTGGTCCTGACGAAAACAAAGGGCGCTGTCTTGCCAAATATTTTAAATATTTTGTAAATGAGATAATGCACACTACAATATATGTATATATAGTATATATATATATATAGTAATATTCTTCAATGTTGGTTGTTGTTAATTTAAGAAGAATAAGAATTGCAATTTATATATTTTAACTAAATTTTTATTACCTCAGAAAAATAAGTGAGCTGAGGCATTCCCGGTGTAGTTGATGCAGAAATAGTTCTCGGGTTTCCACTCGGCCTGAAGATGACGACAGAGCACTTGGTCGTCGAAACGTCGCGTTTTCATCGCACCTGCACCCGAGTGGAAACCTGAGAACTATTTCTGCACCTCAGAAAAATGTTTGTGTCTCTTTTATATCGGAAGAAGTCCCTAAATAATAGAAGAAACACATCGTAATTTATCTGTGAAGTTTTGTTGAATAACTTTTTTCTGAATAATTGTCTATGCTTGTCTTTCTTTCCAGACTTATAACAATTGTTAATTTTTTAATTATATTTCATATTTGCCCTTAATTATATGTAGTCATAATTTAGTCAGGTAACGTTATATCCAGAAGTTAAATTATACTAGCTTGCTTCTTATTATCCTTATTTTATAAGTATATCTTTATATCAAAATTAATGCAGTATACGCTTTTTTAATATTTTAATATTTGGCATCATTAACACACGATTTACTGCCTGACCATGGTTACACAGCACATAGACATATTTCTATCATACATATTTTCTCCTTTAACCACAATTATTACAACTGTTTTAATTAATTAGGGGAAATTACAATCCTGGTTATCCATGACGCAATTAGTTAAATAAAATTCAATACAGTTCAGTTTATCGGGCGATAAGTTAGAGTTTTATGAAAATTCTTGGTTATCATAACTTCCACTTACTTCCTTCTCCTTTGAAGAACATACAATACATGTGTTGCTTCTCGTACACAAAATATTCCACGTTTCCAAATCATTAGATTACCATAACATATATAGTTGATAGCTTCTTTATTAAATGAATCCAACACTTACGCAATGAACCATCACATTTATTAAGTTACCAGCTGGATGTCCGGATCCACACGTAACTGAACCATCAGTGAGAAAGTAGTCATCTTTTTAAAAAATAATTTTTCCACGACCCTGAATTTCATCGCAACTTAGTATCTCAATCGAGCCAAGAAGTAATCTGCCACCTTAAATGAGCACAGTAACTTAAATATAGTCTGAATAAATATTCAATACCGAAAGAGACGCTAACCATCTCACTAGCCACGAAAAAATTATTTATCTGCCGTTTATGTAGGTTTTAAATTCTCGTACCCCCCACGCCCACTGCCAAAGGTGGTAATTGTGTTCTCACCCTTTAGTCACCCTATAGTTTATGGGTCACAAGAACTATGTGTCCGAAATTTGGCTGAAATTGCTCCACGCGTTTCATTTTTGTGCCGTGGCACCTCTATCTCATTTAGGAGATGTATGATATGGGGTCGCAGGCCTTGGGCATATGGCAAGAGTTATCCGTTTATTCTAATGGACCAGTCGGCCATCTGAACCCCGTATTGGGAACTATAAAATGTAAGATAGATTTCTATTGGCTAAACTTGTGGGTAATTCAGATATAGTAGTTAAAAAGTTGCAGCAGTTGGGAAGAAAAATTCATAAAGAGCGATTTTTGAAGTGATTAATACGATTTCAGACAGAGAGGACAGTTGCTGAAGTGGTTGGTGTTTCAGTCCGGGCAGTTGTCGAAGAAACGAGAAACTTTGTTAAATTTCGAACTAACTAACTTTAATCTAAGTTGTTGAACGAACGCGAAGCACCTGGTGGAAGCAGAGACTAAGTGTTCAGCCAGATTTCAGAGGCGGCGGTTTCGGCTATCCAGTTCCAGGATCTTAGCCGCTTCAATGACTACTAAGGTTCCTAGGATCGTCGGTATCGTCGTTGTTAATATAAAAATCAAACTATAAATCCTTTGAATCCGTCAACTAACAATTTTTTAAATATAAATACCAGGTATTTGAGCCCACCAAACCATTGAGAAAAAGAATCAGTTTGTTTTGTTATTATTTAATTTTTATTGGAAATTCATCATGTAACATGCACATTTTTTCAAGATTTCATTTCTAATTTTTTGTTAAATATTTCACCAAATTTAAACTTCGTTATTATTTATTCTCCCTGCTGAATTAAACTCAAGTTTAGTAATATTCTTCATTAAAAAATTAGATTCTTAAACAATAGCCAGGGGACCTTTCCCCTACTTTTCACATCCCAAGCGTTTCTTCCCCTCTACAACAATTAATAATAACTAAATTATCAATGGGCTCCCATGTACATGGTGATTTGTTATAAGATGACAAAAAATAATAATCGCTTCTTTTCTATTTATCTTTTCCTTCTTGGTTGGTTGCTCAACTTAGATAGTAGTGTGAAAACACCATTAAACTGAGTGCAACAAATATGGTCACGCCATCTAGTAGTGACAAGGAAGCGTGTAAATGGATATAGAAATACGAATATCAGGTGTGTCACTATTGAAATGTAAAGTAATGGAATCAATTTCCGTGATCAATGACGTGGGTTCAACATAGACGTTACATAACAATTTATTAAAGTAAAAATTATTACAATAAATACTTTGAATTTCTCCGTAATAACAGTTGTTAAAGTTTAAATTACAAAAGAAAGTTCTTTTCAATAAGACATAAATGATGAAAACTAAAATGAGTAACGTTCGTGACACAACTCTGGAAGAGTAGACAAAACTACGGGAACTAAGAGAGGAGTATCTTCGCAGGATAGCGTTATTATTAATTGTTGTAGAGGGGAAGAAACGCTTGGGAAACCGGGTTCTATATTACAAACATTCCAGATAATATTTTTCTATACAATTAAATGACAAGGTATACGATACTTATTGGGGTAACAATAAGGGTGCTCCAGTAACTGGCAACTCTTCTTTAATAAGGGAGGGTATTGAAAAAGAGGGAGGGCTACAGACCGGAAAAGAAGGCAGCCAAGTGTTGACTTGGTCGTTTTTTATAACTGGCTACATGAGTGTGATCCTCAAGCAGGCAACTCCCCTATAACATAATAGGCAGAGAAGTGAAAAGTGAGGATGTGAAAAGTAGGGGAAAGGTCCCCTGGCTATTGTTTAAGAATCTAATTTTTTAATGAAGAATATTACTAAACTTGACTAAGGAAAAGCTATTTAGTGAATATCAGCGTTAGGAGGAACAAGGAAATTATTCGTAAATAGTGTTGTTAATCATACATATCCATAGAATAAACCATCAGCCCTAAAATAAGTTTAAATTCACCCAAAACCAGATTAAAATATGTTCTGAATTGAACAGAGCACAAGTCTTTCTTAAATCTAAGGTTTCACACATCTCAATAAATGCTGCATACGTATATGCTTATATGTTATACAACTAATCAAAGGCCAATTTTAAAAACAATTATATGAGACTAAACTAATTAAATACTAAGATATGTTACATAATTTATTTATTACATTTGAAAAAGAATAAACTTTCGGTATAATAGAAGAGTAGTCTTTTACACCATGGGGTGAATAAAGACTTCATTTATCTTTTATTGTACATCAGTTTCTAATGAAACTGTACAAGTTCCGAATTTGAAATTCTAGAGTTCAAATAGTCCATAACTTCAATTTTCTATTCAGAATCGTCCGTGATTGCAGAATCGCTGGCGATAAACTGATTCTGCGTATTACTGTGATTAGACTGCTCCAGAGATATGAATGTTGTGTCGGTGAGCTGACCGGAAGTTGGAGCAGAAGCATTCTTGTAAGAGCTCTCGGAACTTGGACGGTTAGTAGTTGTCGAAGAAAACCTGGAATAAAAGAAGTCATTCAAAATAATTAAAAATTTATAGCACATAATGTTGACTTAGTTTACTCGTGTAATATTTATAGTATTCGTGCAAGCGAAATTTAACCATTTAATACTCATAAAAAGGTACATGTAATATGTTTATTATCATTTATTTATGTTTACTTAGTTTGAAATGAGGTTTCATTAAGTGAGATACCAATCCAAGTTTTCCTTTGTGTCGTCTCTGCTTTTCTTTCCTTGCATAAGTTTCTTTACCAAAATAAACTGGGTGTATCAGAAAGTAAAGATTCCTGCGAAAGGCACACCTGGTATGTTGTGTTTTTCAGTCCTAAGACTGGTCTGATGCAACCCTCCATGCCAGCCTATCTTCAGCAAGCCTTTTCATTTCCTTATAACTAGCACAACCCATGTCCTCCCCTAATCTGCTTAGTGTATTCCATCCTTAGCCTCCCTCTTCTGTTCTTACCCCACACACTTCCCTCTCATGCTAATTTAACAAGACCCTGTCTCGAAACGTGGCCTATTAATCTATCCCTTCTCTTAGTCAACGTCCTCCATATTGTTCGCTTTTCCCCTATTCTGTTTGGAACTTCCTCGTTTGTGATTCTATCCACCCATCTGATTTTCAGCATTCGCCTGTAGCATCACATTTCAAAGGCTTCTACTCTTTTCCTTTCCCCAACTCCTATCGTCCACGTTTCACACCCATATAACGCCACGCTTCATACGAACATTTTAAGCAACGATTTCCTAATATTCACACTTACATTACCCGTAAAGAAATTCGTCTATTTTGCGAAAGTCTTCCTTGCCTGCGATATCCTGCTCTTTTTGTCTACTACACCTCTACCATCCGTAGTTATTACGCTTCCCAAGTAGCAGAATTCCTTAACTTCCATCCAAATATCCCTTCCCACATAATTTGTTATTCCACTGTTTCACAAACTACGCCCCATTACCTTGGTTTTCCCTCTATTAATCCTGATTTTGAACTCTTTCTCCAGGATTCCGTTCATGCCACCTGATATATTCGCTCCTAGTAATAAAGTATAGTAGAAAATAAAAAATTCTTTCGATCATCGATATCACCTAACACAACTTATTGTCAATATTAATAAAAAAATTGGAACACTTTTCAAAAGCATAAATAAATCAAATCAATACCATCATCATTATTGTTAAACATATTAAAACGGGAGGTATGACGTATGGAAAGAAAAAGCTTCCTTATCAATATCTCTTTATGACATTACCCAAACTATCAGAGAATATGTATTAATAAAAGCACTCAAAAGTATTGATTATACATTGAAGCATAAAAAATCAATACATTTGTAGGAAACCACATAGTTAAATATTAAGGAGTGTTAAGTAGGTAATGTAGAATAAGATTTTGTATTTAAAGAATGATTTAGTCTCTTGCTGTTGTATGGAAAGATACGTGTGTCTGTTTTATTTCCGCCAGGAGGAGGGTAAGAAACATGAGACGATAGAAGATTCTTTGACCTGGCTCCGTGTTTGTGAGTAGGCTTGATTTTCGCACTATAAGAGTGGATTCTCCGTAGACAAAGACGTGCGAAGATTTTCGTTGACACCACGACAACTAACAAAATGGCAGAAATGATTATTGAGCCAATTGTGGGTGTGTTTATTTCACAATTATAGGCGGTGATTAGTGCAGTTTGCGTCGACGGCCGAAGAACGGAGGAGCTCTTTTCACACACTCACCAGCACTTAGTATTTTTGTCTGCCTGGAGATTCGAGGTGGAATCTCGTAGTCTACCTCTACGTTCATGGAGTTTGCCCATGAGGAAATAGCTGGTAACTCCAGCAGTCTGGAAGAGCTTGGAAACGACAGAGCAGTCACCATCAGTGACACCCTGCTTCATTGCCTTTCAGCATAAGGTCATACGCATGTTCCATTTGGGGATCTACTGCCAACTCCAATTCAAATAAAATCCAAACCAAGTAAAAAAGAATCCTTAGAATCATTTCCAACTCCCCCTAGTACCTTTGAAACTCAGTAATTCATAATGACATCCAAATTCTATACATCTCCATGACAATAAAAACATGCATATCCTCCTTAATCAAAAGCTCCATCAATCACTCCGAAGACACCACAGCCCTCTTCCACAGCAATCTACCTCCTCCTCCACACAACCGCAGACTCAAAAGAAAACTACCAATAGACTACATCCTTCCTCTCTCTCACTCGGGCATAACCTAACAATAATTATCTCTCAGTTAGTTGGCATCTCATTCTCCGTTCTTCAAACAACTATTCCTTTACTTCTCTTCATATGATTCCCACTCCTACCATAAACTCTATTAATATTCACCGCAAACACTCAGTCAATCAAATATTACCAACTACAATAACATAATTATGTTCACAGCTCGGTCGATTCTCTCGCTTTTAAATTTATTGTCAATGGACTTTACAATTTCTTCAAGCAATCATGTCAAATATCTATATAACATGTAATATAAACTATATAACATGTAATATAAACTATACAATCTTCGGACAAAAGTTTTCGCAATAAAAAGAAAAAAATTGCCTTTCAGCACCAGCTTCCGAGTATCCGAGGCGAAGTAGCTTCCAATCGCCGCACAGTATGATCATCTCAACCATCTCATACTCAGTGATGCGGTATTTTCATTTTCTGTTAAATATTTGTAAATTTAAGATAACGAGATGACAGATTTATTTATCTTAAATGGGATCGTTTCATTTAACGGAGCGCGCTACAATATGTAATTCGATATGATCTCTTTGTCAACGCGAGATCAAACCATCAGCGAGAGGGTCACACTTTTGAAAATTTACCTTTTCAGGACCCTACTGTATGAGAAGTGAAATTCATCTTCACCACCGCGGTGACTCGTTACCTGTATCGAGTCAAGAAATTTATTACTACCTTAAATAAGCACATACATACGTCGTCGTCGTTCGCGAAAAATATATATACGCGGGACGGAGCATTGGTCCCCATAAAGTTTTACAATTGAGACGGCTACATAGTCGCGCGGTGTATTTTTATGACGAAAGGCAGTGTTTAGGGCATATGCAGTCCGAGAATTTTATTCCAGAAGCTCCGAGAACTGGGAAATTTGACGCAGTGATTGATAGATGTCAATGCGAATGCCAGGTTATGATTACTTAATTTTCAATAATTTCTGGAGGGCGGAAGGAGGCAAAGTCTATTTGCGTCAGAACGTGGTTGGGCGTTGACGAGAACGGACTGTTACAGAACGCGGTCGTGTGAGTTAAATGAACAGTTTTAAGTTTACGGATTTTGTGTATGAGTGTCGAAACGACTAGAGTGAAGGTGAGGAATGACAATAAATTTTACCTAAGCGGAGCGGACGAACCCTCCACATCAGTGTTTGTAAACAAAATGATGTTCCTTTCTGTTCGGAAGTAGGTTAAAAGGACAATGGACGATAGTAAACACGAAATTTGGATGACGTAAAATGGTTATCGCTGGATCAGAGATGTATTAGAGTAGGATTCAAAAATTGGATAAACGGATCGCAACATATAAGGAATATAACGGGAAAAATTTTGATGAAAAAAAGAATAATTTTTTTGTAACTTGTTTACATTTTTTTAAATTTAAGTTAGCGTTAATTGGTAATAGTAGAAAACATAATACATATAATTATTTTTATATAAAAAAGGTAGGATATTTGAAAATCATTGCCCTAGGCATGCACGTAGGAATGAATGAGTGAGTGATTGCTCATGGCTATGCAATGTAGATCTGAGAAACTCATCCCACTTCACAAAGATGCCGAGACTTTACCTACGAGAAGTGTTAGTGCCAACACCTTTCAGGGTATTTCAACTCTCCACTCCTCGAAAAGCTGCCGAGACTTTAAATGCGTGATGCGTGTTTGTGTGTATTTTCAGTGAAAAAAAAGTGTACATCGAATGAGGATATATTGAAGCAGAGTGTATTAGTGAAAAAAAACATAACCAAATAAACATTCTGAACTATCTTTGCGATTGAGTATATGTAAAATTCATTAGTATATTGTTCTATTTGTCCATGCTTTTTTTTTCTTTTCAGCAGCGGGGATATATGTGGTACGCGATTACCTTGTACCACATTATAGAAATTAAATTGTATTTTTATTACTTATTTTAATGTACATAAGTATTTAGATCTAAGCAGGACGAAGTCGGGAACATGAATGAACGCGATGGGTTAATTAAATGACGAATTACAGTCATCTCCTCGGCCAGAAAACGGAAACATTGAGGTTCGGTACAATATGATTGGACGAGGTAGCGTCTAAGTCTGGCCTGCAGAAGACATGGGCGACAGATGGTATTTACCAGCAATCCATCTGGTCAGCCGTGGGAAAAAGAAAAATTGACCTGACGCCTGGACCTGCTACCCGCTAAACAGGTCAAGTATTTATCCCGAGTCCCCGAGAGCCGGAAGAATAGAGGCAAGTGAATTCATAACAACAATTTGTTGTGCAGTGCCAAAGATTATGAAGGACACTTGCCGGAATAACAATTTTCAGAATCCTACCTCCGACGCTTGGGAGACGACACCCAGCAGTCATCAGCCGAGTAACCAGCCAGCAAGGACGTCGGGGATCATCACAACGCCGTGGTGATGTACCCACCTTATTGTTTCTCGCCTCTGGTCCTTTGTCTATAAAGTGTTCGCGCTCCCCCCATATTTGATTTATATACCCACTGAGCATTTAGCTTTCCCTGAGATAAAGAGTCAATCATGTTCCCGAGGATCCCCTTAAATATATAATTTAATAAATCAGTATTTGTTAAAATTAAAACTTCTAATTTTTTTTATTCCGTATTAATTAAACAACTTAAATTCATCTCCCCCGCCTACCAATTAATAGAACGCGCTCCACAAGTTGTTCGCTGATCCTATTGGAATAGTCGGACAGCTGCCCACCCCCCACTCAAATTTGATCCAGGAATGGAATCTAATTTTGATTTAAGTACTTTAGAAATTTTTATATCGAAATTATTTTTATTACTGATAATTTGTAAAGAAGAGTTTTGATATTTTACAAAGACAACTGTCTATTGAGTCGACTATAGGACAGATTTGATTGTCGCTTATAGGGGTTTAATTTAACCATAAATACGAGGGTTCTTATAGTAATTGTTAGTTAAACTTTTTAGATGACGTTGTACTCCACAATGGTATGTTATGATGTAACTTCATTATAGACAAATACACCCATAAGTCTTGCTATTAAATTAATTTCTAAAACTGGTTTAGTATTGAATCATATACAACTATAAAAAGGATGATATCTATGTTGAACGCCACAAATTAATATTGGAGAAAAGTTACTTTAAGTACCAGAATAAATGGTTCAAACAAATTTTTGGCCTATCTATGGGAGGTTGCCTTAAGACCAAAGAGTATTACCACCAAGGAACTTTAAAACCTAAATCAAAGACAAATACAGGCCTGTCGGCCTGTACAAAAACGACAAACCACATATTTAGATTCTGCATAAGAATAACATAAAAATTCAACTCAGTATTGCTGAAGAAAATTATATTAACCTTAATAAAAATAACGTTGTGAACAACAGAAATGAAGGCATGGAAAATTTGAAACGCAATATGCGGAAGTCATTAATAATAAATCATAAATTATAGATATAAGTTTACTAAATATAAGTATAGCATGTACAATGGAATTTTTATAATGTTAATATGTGGTACATATCAATGTATCAATAAGATTGGCAATGCTGTCTGGTGGCAAACAAGCCTCGCAGTCATGACAGTATATGAAGATAACCCAACGGGTCTCTAGTGAGATGATCCTAATCGGTTCTGCGGATGTATAACTGGTGTATGACGGAACTCAGAATGAGTATGAATAGATTTTAATCCAGAGAATCGATTAATATCATCTGAGTAGTAATTGAAATCCCCGCTCTGTTCAAAGTTTAGAAATAATTGGGATTCTACAAATGTTTACTTATTTTTTGTTTTACAAAATTTTCTCTGTCCCCGATAAATATAAGCGGCAACAAACATAGTGCTGTAAGGATTCCTTATATTTTCCTAGTGGAATTCACATGATACGGCGGTGAGTATTGAGGAGTACAGAGTGACATGTGAGAAGTAGTAAGTGGTCGTCGAGGAGACAGGACAATGTGATGGCATATGTGAATAAGTAGCGAGGGGAGGTAATACAGTTTGGAGAGCAAGTGGAAGTGAGAGGCTGTCAGAGAGACTGGGAGATTGTTGAGATTTGAGGATTTGGAGAATATGTTCGTCCGCGACTCACCGGCGGAGAAATCAGACCGCTTAGAGGTGCGTAGGCCTAACTTTAAAATAAATAAAAACGGCCGCCTTTCTTTTTTTGTAAATAAAATATTAACCGTATAAGTCTGGCTATGGCAATCTCTTTCTCACTCGTTCAGGGTTCTAGTTCACTGAACACGTCCTCACTTGTTCATTGTTACCCATGTTTTATATTGTTTTTAATTCCTAACAAGAAACAGGTTTTCTTTGTTTCACAACGTTGTTGAATCGTTTCGGAAACAAGCTAGAAACAAAGAAAGGAGTGAGAAATGATTCAATTTTATGTCGTTAGATGCAAATTGAGTTTTCGTGTTACTGAAGTGGTATTATAACAGGACATTATAATCCATAGTATAGATAGAATCAGTAGAAACGTTTTACGGAACACCTATTCGACCCCCGCGGAACACTAGGATAATGTGCAGTAACATTAATACGAGCAGAAACACTGAACTATACAGAACAGCGTCATATACGAAGAACAGCCGTCAGCTGGTTGTTAATGCCATGTCGTCCAAGTAACGATTAATCCAGTGCGCAAAAAATTCATCAACAGTTTGCTATAATTAGTTTTCAGTTATTTACGAGTGATTTCTGTGTGTCCCACCTTCTCCTGTAACTATTACGGTTTGGATCAGGTTCAGTGAGAAATTATTTCCATATATTCCTCCTATTATTCTGATTGCTATTTTACTAAATAAATTTAAAAAGTGTATATATTCCGTCCCTAACAGTTGATACAAGCAATTTATGAGATATGAATAATCGACATTCATTAAAATATTTGTTATGTCTATGATTTTTATTGTCTGTAGGGCGGTAAAACACCAATACATCATGTGTCATATATAATTAGTCCTTTAACAAGGCTTATACGACACCAACCAGAACATGAGCACGAAAAACACGTTGTCAGCAGACATGGAAACTTGAAGTATTCAATAACTCATGAGTATTGTGGAAAATTACCATATGCACTAAAAAAACTGTCAATATTCGTAAAATACTTCAAGTGTGGAACAATAAATCATAAGAATCAGTTGGTGGTTGTAGTCCAAATGTGGATTTACAGATATATCACTTAGCACGCCTTTTCCCTGTAATTTTATCTTCGTCAAGGACGTGGCTATTGTTTGCGGCCGTATTATATTCAACCAGAATTTGTGAACAAGATTTAAAATTACCTTCATCGTTTATATTATTTCCTCTAAAGTGTAATGAAATTATGTTGTTATTAATGCAGTGTTTATTTATAACACTAACAAATTAACAAAGGACAGGGCAAAACGTCGGTTACCTTCAGCACGTCTGTGCCTTAAACTCACTCGAAAATATCTATATTAAACATTGAAAGTAAAGCTAAAAATATTAAATTACTTCTGTCAGAGGCAACGACTATCTAACATTCAGCTGACTGTGGCCTTGAAATATATATTTAGTTTTGGATTTAGGTGTATAACCATGTCTCGTTATCCAAATATCAAAAGGAGCCGAAGGTGGTAGAATATCTGTACGGATATCCATAGCGTGCATTCTTCTAATTCAGACTGATGTTGATTTTGAGAGTCCTCTTTCGATTACGAACTTGGAACTGAAGCTGAGGAACCACTGTTGAATAAACAAGCTCAAATCCTCCCAAACGTCACCCTCCATTATACCAGGAGTAGCTTATCAAAATTATATCCAAAATGATTATACAAGTAAACAACCGTGAAAGTAAAAACCATAAAAACAGTAGTTTTTTGAGAAATACTCTATAACGAAAGAAACGATACACTGTATCCCACCGGGCGTCAAACAGCGACTACCGAGCGCTGCGCGTTCTTTTGTCATGTGTAAACCCGAGCAGTACTCGGGTTGGCGCGATGGGACAAATAAGATATTAGCCTTATCGTTGGACCGAATGGAGTTTAATATGAAACACTCATTAATTTATGTCTAGTATTTAAATATAATTTTAAATATATGACAAAACCTTTTAATATGATATCTACTCTATTTATTTTTGGGTACAGATGCACCAATTGATTGGCCACCATGCTCTCTCGATGTAAACCTTCTGGTATTAATCTTTGTGGTCACCTAAAGTGTTTGGTGTATTCAACTGTTGTGGATGATGTACTCTCTGTGCACACTTTTTGGCAGCGACTCAGACAGTACGTATTTTACCGAGAGTTTTTGATCGTGTTCGAAACTCAGTGCAAATTAAGTCAAAAGAAGGCCACATTGTATGTATTTGTCATATGATATGATATGAGCTGAAGCTAGTCAGTTGAACTGCATAAAAACCGTTCGGATACGGCTAGGTAACATAGATCTGGCAGGTGCGGGTGCTGAGAAGTGTTCAAAATGAACATGCTTCCTAATGTAAAAATTGTAACCAGAGTCTTTCCATTTTAGTCCAGCTAACATGTATGTGGCGTTTCTCTTATTTACATCAACAAATATATTATTATAACAAGGAATTGTTAAATGAAAAGAGTATATTTAATTTTAATGTAATTAATTTAATTATGATGAAAAGATAGAAACTGTGGTAATACAATATAAAAATATTTACAAAAGAATAATATAACTCAAAATAAAAGTTTCAATAAAAATAATTTTACGAAAAAATGAATTATCAAATTTGGCTATGTCGGTAAAGCAAAAAGAATCTATGCAGCTCCTAAACGGCTGCTCTCGGGAACGCGGGAGACCTCGAAGTTAATGAAAATATATATAAAACGCCCATCAAACGAGAATGGTTTTCTAGGAAAAGCCGGGTAAAAATGCCGTTACCGGATGTTAACGCTTGGTGACGTCGCTCTTTGTTCCTAATACGGCTGCTCCTTTGCCGCAGCACGTCTTCTTCTGATTAAGATCCTCTAGCGCCTCTCCTTCAGATTAAATCCGCATCAAATGTTATCTTGTTATTTTCTGTACTCCCATAATTTGAATCTCTCTTCTCCATATGTGGAGAAGACTAAATTTTATACATGTTGCTTGATCCGTCACTGTTTTCTCTCCCTCTTAGCCCTCTCTCAGGTATCTCCTGGCACTAACTGTCCAAAAATAATACACTCCAGGCAATAAATAATGTGAACGGCGAGGTTTCTCCTCAACTTGGCCTTGACCAACCACCCTCGCTTTTTGTCCTGCTGTACGCGGCTCGGTAGAATACTAAACTAAATTATTGTTTCTTTACCGATTCAATGTAGGGAACATGAGTCACCCACATGTACGACAATCATATAAGATCTGATAACTCTGTATAAATGCATTTCCAGACGGATGTCATAATACATTTTTTATCTTCTCTCAGTATGTCTCAAAATGGAGATGAAACGTCGTTTTTGTTAATAAACAGTAATATATTTAATGCTGACTTTTTGACTCTCAGATATGCTAAACTATTTTCCAAGTTAATATTTTTTAGAGTGAAAGTTATTCTGATGGATTTTTCTCTTATGATTCGTGAATATACTGCCAATTGTCTAAAAAGAAAGTTATGAAATACTGTATATGAATAATGAACCACGAATTAATAATAATCCTCGCACTCGTACTTAATGAGTTGTAATGAGCGCAATGTGTTTCCTCATTTACTAAATAACAACTGGCGGGAAAACAAGCAAGAGTTCGTAGAATCTTAGAGAACTGCATTTCAATGTCAGACGTGACGATTTTGGTCCTCACTGGATTAGTGAGTTGACCTGAGTCTGTAGGGGATGGCCATCGACCTGCGAAAACTTCTGGTAACCATGGAAATGGAGGCTAATTTTCCGACGATTGCCAAATTACATTGGATGTCACGAGCACGTGACATGCCAAAAGGAGGGTCATTGAAGTGACGTCAGGGGAGAAATGGAGAATCGAAAGAACAGTCTGCGATGACCTGAGAGGAAAGATCTGCTGGAAGCTGGTCCGCGATCGCTTCCCAATATCGATACGCAATACGCAAGTGTGCGTATGTACAACGAGGCGATTGCGAGGAAAGGTGTTCTCGAATAGGGGTCGTCGCAGAACGAGTTCTGATGGTCGAACCTGCGAACTCTAGTAACTTCCTCCACCGCCGCGGACGGGAGAAAAAGAACTGTATGTACACGGCTACACGGCCTGCAATTAAAATCAACTATTCAGTTTCACCCATGGTCGGTAGCTTATAAGATATATTGCATAAAAGCTGAAAGGATGGGGTAAGATTAGCATAATATATAAACAAGATGGAGGTTTAACGCGGAGGTGAGAGGACACTTACATGGAGCTCCTCAATGGTCTCTTCGAGGAAAGTGCTCATCTTTGGAAGCGGTCGGGCTTCGATGGCACCAAGTTAGAAAATAATATAAATAATCCAACAACAAATTATTACTGAATGATTTTTTGAATCTGTGATAAGTTCTGGAATACCGACTAGGTTCTTGTATTTTATTCCGGCCAAGCTTTCTTCGCTAACAAAGGATTTAGGCAAGTTCGTTTCCTTCTTATCTGCAGTGTAGTGTACCCCATCGGCGTTTCGATTTCGCTCCCATGCCCAGATCCTATCGAAAGAATCTTTCTGGCCCTTTCTAAGGATTCTCTCCGATTTTTCCCGTTCTGATCCGTTCAAGCTGTAATTGATTCAATTAGAGGGCGTAGTTCTGATATAATCATATGACATTTATTTGTGTTTTGCATTTCCATTCGTGACTGTTCTCATTACAAAATTTAGATTTTCTAGAACAATTTATCTGATTTTCCTAGCCCAGCATATTGATGAAATAAATACCTAGGTATTTATTGTTTGCCAACGGGGACGGTGTTCCCCATTATTTTTATATTCTAAGGCATACTTTAGGTCATACTTTTGAAATTATTAATTTTCATTTTACTTGACTTGTTCTATGTAGCTCGTTTTATATAATTTTTTTCCTGTAGATTAGACATTCGTCTGAAAACCTTTTGATCTTCGAATTTAAAGTTGTTAGTAAATTTAGTGAATGAATATTAGAATCAATAATGGTGCAATGCCCGATCCCCGTGGATGCCATTTCTGTACTTTCTTCCCCAACTTTAACTTTCAGTGGCCTGTTTTTTAATGATTGCACTCAGTACCCGTTACTTCCAACTTTTAAAGTAAGTTGTTGTGAGGTAATTCATCAAACACCTTTGAAATGCCAATAACAATAGCGTCTATTATGCTCCATTAATCAATTATAATAAATATTATCCGTATATTTTTATTAATGTACATTATGTTCTGCAAAATGGGTCCTTCCTCTTCGTCGTAGGAGAATAACTTTGGAACTAAACTGAAATTTGTCTTTCTTAAACTGGAAGTATTTGAAGACAATGTACGGAAGTGTATATTGACACGAATAAATAAAAAAAATGACTTGGGACTGAAGGAATATATTTTTTTTACTCTAAAAAAATTCTATTTTTTATAAGATAAACACAATTGTTTTACAAAAATTGAAAAAAAATGAAAAATTAAAGAAAACAAATTATTTCCCGGATAGCTAAATATTCACAAGAGTTCTTTTACAAATGGTTTACCTTGCGGAAACAAGGCTATGAATTCCGCAAAAACTGATCGGCCACAGAACAGTCACGCGGCCTGCTGCAACAGCCTCTCTGTGGATCCGTGATCGTAGAAAAGGTCTGATTGGTTTTATCCCTCTACGTCATGTTAGCGTGGCGGAACGAGAAAAAATACTCTTGAGTCCGGCGCACTTATCTTACAAATTACCATTATTGCATGCAACCATAAGTTGCACTACAACATCAAAAACAAAGGAAAGTAGTGGTTAACAACCAAAAAAAGTGTGAGACTGAAAGTAGGTACGAACAGATATAGTAATGCTACAGCACTCAAAAGGTTAGAAGAATCTAGAGAAAAAAGGAAGTAGCACATTATCTTTTTAGTTTACAAAAAATGTAATGGAAGCTGCATCAGTAAAACAAATTGGCATTCGTCGTATATGGCATTTAGTAACATCGAAACGGTTATATAGAAACTTACCAAGTAGTATCTCTACAACTTCCCTGAATGATAATTTGATTCGTACTGCAAGACGTGGGACCACCAATGACTGACACTATATGAGTATCTATAGGAATCATTTCCACAATGGCATGATTAAACAACAAAATCAAAGTCCCTATTATTAAGGACGGTGTAGCGCCGTACATGGCAGAGAAACGATGCACGAGACACTGTGGGGGTTTACCGTGCACTGTGCGCAATCTTATCATTCAAGCGGAAAATAAACTCGTCCATTGCTAATTGCAGGCGGCAATCTTCTATTCAAGTACATTTATAACTCAGAGTTGCATTAACAATACACTTAAAACGAAATAAGCGGCTGAAACAATCTGTTATACTTACACTTACTTCTCAAATATTTAAATTACAGGGGGAAGACAGGTGTGCAATAATTAGATTTGAACTGTGATCGCCTTTATGTCTCCAATCTGGTTTAATGAAGGAACCATTCTAAATTTCGGGTAAATGTGCGTATAACTGTTAGCACTTCATTTAGAGACTCGGAACATTCCCAATTAGTTACCAACGTCTGTTTGCAGGCATTGAAGATTTCCGTTAACAGAATAATAGCATATGTTTGTTCCTAAGCAGAAATAAAAAATTGGCTCTTCATTTATAAAAATGTCTAAGTTGTTCAGGAATAAAAATATTGAATTCTTTATCTAAACATTAAGAACAAGAGACGCATCTATATATTTCCAGCGAAATGTGAAACTATGTTCATTAATGGAACAAATTATTTACAATCTGAAATTAGCAAAACTGTTCTTTTGAGAGATCGTTTCGGATAGATTCTCTACGTGAAGATCTCTTTTTCATGAATCACCGCTTCATCGATTTATTTCCATGAATTTTCACTTAATTTTCCAGCGAATTAGTTTGACTTTTTTTACACATAAACTCATGTTTTCGACGTTTCTAATAAATAAAGTAATAATTATAAAATTATTTTTGGGGTATCAGGATATTGGGAGTGAATCTGAAACACATCTCCCGTTTACCTGAATAAGAAGAAAATTAAAAAAGGTGGGATGTGGAAGGCATAGCCAAGGGTTGACTTGGACCCTGGTGATTTACCTAAAAGAGATATAAGGAAAAACCTTGAAACCCGGTGTTATGTAAATGGGGCTATTGGGTACTACTCTCACGCCCTTCCGAATGACGAGAGAGGAGTTCGCTGTATCAAAGCAGCATTCCCTCTTCCGTGCATTCATAATTTTTAGGACACAGTTTTAGCAGACTAAGATTAGCGGACAACTCTTACCGTATGCTCAGAACAAACGCTTCCTAAATGAGATTAAGGCGCCTCGTCATGTGAGAGCTTTGAAATCCAGAGACAAAACGAGGCATCCCCGAAAATAAGGACCATTTACTTTTTTCTCTCTTTTCTCTGGGAATAAGTACCTCTCCGCTAAGTTCTACAAATATTCCTTTCTTCCTCCTGGTCACCCCCCTTTTTTAAATAACAGGCTACACGAGACTGATAGAGAAACTGTCAGCTACCCTTTAATAGCATAGGGAGAGGAAGGCAGCCAAGGTTTTGACTAGGATCCTCGGGTTATAGTTTAAGGATCGTGTCAGATATTTACCTGCCAAACCATAGAAAACCTTCATCAGGTAGGTCGAACTATTGGGCACTTGCCTCATGCCATTCCAAATGTCGGAAGTTTTATTTCACGCTTAACAGCACTCTAATCAAGTGATTTCACAGGCAACGTGAAGTTATAATCTATCCTGTTGCAAATCTTTAAGAAAACACCTTTTTTAATCTGAAATGAGGAAGGATCAAAAGAAATTTTCTCTTATCAAAACACTATAATGCACAAATATTTCATGGCAATCGAATGATTAGTATAGGGTAACGGTTGCAACCCCTGCCCGTGGACCACATGTACGTGTTACCCTAATGTAAGTTTTGTCCGACCCACCTCTGTTGAAAATTAATACGACCCGCCGCTTCGTGGCCGATTATATATTTCCAAAGATAAACATCCATGTCTAATTAATTTTATTTGTATAATGACGTCCCTCTTCGACAGTACTTATTGTTTAATATAGATACTTATTTGGAAATCTCCTTACGCGCAGCAACATCACTTTCACCAAATATTAAACTTCTTGCAATATGAATATAATTCCAAGTTTCTCATTAGAGTTGTAAGACTATTATTACATTATATGTAATACCAATACTATATCTGAGCTTTCTGTTTTATAAACAAACACTAATTCACTACTATCAGTTGTTTTAGTTCTGGCTCGTGGCCCACCACACATTTTATACGGCTATCTATATTAAAAAAAGGATTTCCCACTCCTGGTGTCCTAAGAGAGAACATAAAGTCGCAGTGCAAATGATTGACGTGAGATCTTTTCTGGGTGGAAGGATGTAAATTAAATTTTCAAAATATCGACAGAAATCCTCTTTGTGGTGATCCTCGCTTAACACAAAACATTCACCGCAGTCGGTCTAATGGTATAGGAACGAAGGGTAAGCCTCTTAATTCGTGGTGTGTTTGAACAGGTCTGACAAATTACCATTTATTTATGTAGATAATGCTACTGAATAAAATTTATTTGATTAATCTACTCCGAAATACTTAGAATAAATAATTTTAATAAAGGCTGCGTGTAGTTTTTTTCATTTTGTAACTAAATAGTGAAGTGATATTGAGGGATTAAAGTGGAAAGTAACTTGTAGCTAAAGTTACGTAGACCAATAGTGTTCTTTTATATTCCACATATTCAGATAACACAAAAATTATTATTGCAAAATTTTGTTTACATGCCACTAAATTTAATTTTGCCAGAACAATATCTCCACGACGATTTACTGAGGAAAAAAGAAGGTCCAGCCGTTTCAAAAAGTTTATGCAAAATATGTATTCTTTACTACAGTGATTCAATTGTTTGTAATTAAATATATTGTTTAGTAATTAAATATAAAGACTTTTTGACTCAGAAGGTTCACTTCGGATCAGTGGAGCATATCTGTTACAAACCGGTAGTAGCTCTAGGATCATTACCCGCGAGCTTAGTAACTCACTCATTCATGGTGTGTTAGGCTAGGTTTACACGGGCAGTGATGACTGCCAGTAAACGAGGGGCAGTGATGTCAGTGGCGTGTCAACATACGTCAGTGCTGCACTGATAACTGCCAATCTATCGCTGACATGAGAGCACTGCCTCACTTTTCTTGGAGCGTGTCAACAGTATGTCAGTCATGAGTGACGTTCCCCCTCCACCGACCTAGACGCTGCCCTCATGGAAGGCCAGTTAGTGGCAGTTACGGTTGTCAATTATCGATTGTGAACGGTGAGGCAGGGCTGACTATCGATTGCGCGATGGTAAACAGTTTGTATTTTGCATTTTCAATACGCGTGCAGTTTGGTATAGTGTGCGATTGGAGTAAGTGAATATTTGTTGTGAACAGCGGCCAGAATTTTGGTTCAGAAAGCATTTAGGATAGAGTTCGTTTGTTGCACCTAATCGCCTATAAATTTTTAGGTTAACTTTCCAAAAATAATTATTGTCCAGCCTCCAACGGCACAAACTTTAACTGAAAAAAAAATATGCGAAAGAATGATGTATAGCTATAAACATACTACTATCACACGTAATGAAAAATAATTCATTTCGTTTTGTTCAGTAATTGACACCTTTAAGGGGAATAAAACAAGTAATAGAAACCGAGCCAATTAAACACTGAAAACCAGCTTCAAAGTACATGTGCTGTTTTTATTATTGCTTGATTTCTGTAGTAATAATATAAAGCAATATTACTAAACAACTGTTTTCATTTTTATGTATCTATAGTACAGGAGCGTGATACTGAATTTGACTTTTTCAGGAACTCTTCTTCGTTACGTCTATTCTATCACAAATACAAAGTGATTAGTTCTTGTTTATAGACATTAAGCGTACGCGAAAACACAAAGCTGTTTAGTAATATTGCTTTATATTATTACTACAGAAATCAAGCAATAATAAAAACAGCACATGTACTTTGAAGCTGGTTTTCATTGTTTAATTGGCTCGGGTTTTATTACTTGTTTTATTCCCCTTGAAGGTGTCAATTACTGAACAAAACGAAATGAATTATTTTTCATTACGTGTGATAGTAGAATGTTTATAGCTATAAATCATTATTTTGTGTATTTTTTTTCTAGTTTAAGTTTGTGCCGTTGGAGGGTGGACAATAATTATTTTTGGAAAGTTAACCTAAAAATTTATAGGTGATTAGGTGCAACAAACGAACTCTATCCTAAATGCTTCTGAACCAAAATTCTAGCCGCTGTTCACAACAAAGATTCACCTACTCCAATCGCACACTATACCAAACTGCACGCGTATTGAAAATGCAAAATACAAATTGTTTACCATCGCGCAATCGATAGTCAACCCTGCCTCACCGTTCACAATCGATAATTGACAACCGTAACTGTAACTAACTGGCCTCCCATGAGGGCAGCGTCTAGGTCGGAGGAGGGGGAACGTCAGTCATGACTGACATACTGTTGACACGCTCCAAGAAAAGTGAGGCAGTGCTCTCGTGTCAGCGATGTATAGGCAGTCGTCAGTGCAGCACTGACGTATGTTGACACGCCACTGACATCACTGCCCCTCGTTTTCTGGCAGTCATCACTGCCCGTGTAAACCTAGCTTTAGTAGTTATCGGGTCACAAAAGCGGAGTGTATCAAAAAAAGCTATCACTCCTTTCTTCCTTTACAGAGCTCATTCACTCTGCAAAGGGAGCAAGTTCTTTGATTCATTTCATGATCATATCGCCATCTCTATTGTTGACAAATTTGTAAATCGGTATAAGGCCAGCCACACATTGGATGCGAATTTGTATCGTACTAAA
Organism: Eucriotettix oculatus; assembly: GCA_034510155.1. Taxonomy (NCBI): domain Eukaryota; kingdom Metazoa; phylum Arthropoda; class Insecta; order Orthoptera; family Tetrigidae; genus Eucriotettix; species Eucriotettix oculatus. The sequence continues at coordinate 235,477,502 of CM067376.1, read as the reverse complement.
ACGTATTATACTGATCGTACGAATGTAGTGCAAACACTGAATACATTTTCCTCCGACAAATAGTGTTTCGGTGATACCGCAAACATAAAGTCCTCAGTGGAGCGCAAAGAATAACCTGTAGCTTCAAGATATTTTTCTTCTAGCTCGGTGAACCGAATGGGTGCGTGAATTTCACCATCTATTATGGAAGACGTATATAATAACCACATACTGTTTTATGGTTATTGAAAAAAGTTTTTGAAATTATTCTTAACAGTGTGGGGCGTAATCTGACTAAATGCAATAACTTACGGAAAACAATATCACTTGAAAAACGTTTAATTGTTACTTTGAGGTAAGGAAACAATATATATTTCCTTTGTTCAGGTTTCTTTATTCAAAACAATATATAAATTTATAGTTATTTGATTGCGACGCGAGAGCGTCATCTGATAATTGTTGCGGTTTGTCCGTCTGTTGAATTATTTTGTGGTCTTGTGAAATCAACATTGTACTGAGTTCATTAACTAAAAAAATTTCTATTGATGACATTTCTCATGCGTTCCAGACGGGACTGTCCCGATTTTTAACGCTTTGTCCCGCGGTGATTTTTAGAAAGTCCGATTATTGGGAAGAATACACGACAAGTTAGGGAACAGTGGAAGACTAGGAACGGAATATTGTTTTTGGTTGATAATTTCACGATGATCTAAGAAATGAATTTCCTTTTATTAAAAAAACCAAAAGCGATTAACAATTGAGAAATGTAATGGTGAATTTTCTATTTCTCACGGCAGGAAGAATAGTATTTAAAAGCATTTGGAATCACAGAAATATAAAAGATATTTAAATACTGATGTATCTTCCTCAAAAATACAGGAAATTTTTCGGAAAACAACTTATAGCGATATATAGTGATAAATATACATGCTGACTTTTTGCCGTCTTTTTATTTATTATTGCTGTTGGTTGTGGACATCAGAAAAGTTACAATTAAGAGTTGAGACTTTGAAAATCATTTTGTGTGTGAAATATAATTTAACAAATTCTTGAGAAATATTTCATTACTTATGAAACGACGACAGGATATACTATACAGATTTACTCAAATAAAAAATATGAAAAACAATAAAATAATACTAACATATTTTTTAAATTTGTGAATAGTACGTATGTTGAAATTAAAAAAATATATTACAATACTATGTTTTGCGTTCTATGAATATTTTTGTTGCTACATGTAGACTACATTTTTAATCAAGGATTCCACACCCCCCTCCCCCTCCGACTCGTTGGTATCACCCTTTAACAATGTTAAAATCTGGAAATTTGGGTCGAGAATAAGAAATATTTAACACGCGCTGATCAAATACAACGGCAAGTTGTCGAATGTGCCGTTGGCATTCTGAGTAGCAAGTGGGGATTGTCATTAAATGCATGTGAAGTAAATCCCAACCGTCCTTACATCATAATGAAGTGTATATGTGTATTTCTCGAAATCGATAAGAAGGTATTCATGATTTGTTTAAGTTTTTTTGCTGTTTTGGGGTGAAAAGCTATAGGAGGGTGATCAAGACAACTTCCTGTTAATAGTATAGGAAGGGAATGGGGACCCCTAGCTATGCTTTAAGCACCTGAAAGATCTGCATTAAAAATTAAAAAACCTACATCTCGTAGGTACTTGCCTTAGACTTTTCGAGTAACGGGAAAGGAATTCGCAGTATCTCACTTTCCTTGCTCCGACCAGTTTAGGAGGCCGACTGGTCCAATAGAATCAGCGGACAAATCTTACAGTATGCCCAAGATCTGCGACCCCCTATGCATACACATCCGAAATTAAATCGAGGTGCCTCGGCATACGAGAACCTTAAAAAACAATAGAAAGAATGAGACTTTTTTGGTTAACAGGCTACATGAGGGTGATCCTGAAACAGGCAACTCCTCTTTAATAGCTTAGGAAGGGAATAGAAAAGGGGGGATGTGGAAAGCAGAGAAAGGTAGCCAAGGGCTGTAGTTTAAGGATCTTACCCGCAGTTCTGGTATGTCGGGTTTTTGGGTTCTATTCTCACACCGTTCCGAATGTCGGGAGAGACTTTGCTGTGAGGTTGCAGTATTCCCTTCTCCGTGTCTTTACACGTTATAGAAGGCATCTGTCCGACTCATCCATTAGACATTCCATTCTTCAACCCCAGTAAATACACCTCCCAAAATAGATTTAAGTACCTCAGTATGTGAGAACCTTGAAAACCCAGAGAGAGAGAGAGTACGAGGCATCCCCAAAGGTTAACCCCGCAATCAATCTGGGGAGAAATACTTCGAGTGAAAGCTCCCTCAAGCACTTCTCCTAGGAAATAAATAGGATTTTTTGGCGGTGATACTTTTCGAGTAACAGGCTATACGAGGGTGATCCTGAATGTTTTTTGGGGTTAACAGGCTACATGAGGGTGATCCTGGAACAGGCAACTTCCCTTTAATAGCATAGGAAGGGAATTGAAAAGGGGGGATGCTGAAGGTAGAGAAAGGTACCCAAGGGTTAACTAGGGCCCCCGGGCTATGGTTTAAGGATCCTACCCGGAGTTTCACCTAAAGAGATGCAGGAAAAACCCTAGAAACTTGCATCAGGTAGGTCGGGCATTGGGTACTATTCTGACGCCCTTCCGAATGACGGGAGACGAGTTTCGTCAACTCCCCTTTAATAGCATAGGAAGATTATTGATAAGGGGGATATGATTACAAAATGAAAACAGAAACAGATTCATGACTGCAGGAGAGAATAGAATCGCAACAAGAGTTCGCAATATCAGTGTTTGTCTCGAAAGAACTATTAATTATAATATGATCAATCAGTTTGTGATAAATAATTGTATTTAACGGATATTTCTTGCCATGTCATGCGATGAAAGGCACGTACGTTTATGTCCCTATAAGTCAAGTTAAAAAATTGTTCTACATTCCTGTTTTCGACGCCGGAAAATATATTTAATCCCAAGAAGTTCTGATTTTTTTGTACGTCGGACCTACATGTACGTATACGTATGAACAACTCTTACCATGTCTTTGCGGGAACTTTCGTGAGTGTTCGTACGTGTTCACACGAGTCAAATTCGCACTAAACCGTGTTCAATGTGCGGCAGGCTTAATCATAACGTATATTTGTTCCTCAGCAAGTATTGACTTTATCTCAAAATGATAAAATACTTGTTATTTAGCGTACGACTGAAGATGTACATTTCTTTAATTCATGCACATCGTTGACATCGGTCGAGACTTCCAGTCACAAACAGCCGAACAAAATGAATTTAACAAATAAGCCTGAAAATATATTGTAACATGAAAAGTTACACTTAACTATGCAGGCCAGCTTGCGAGTTGCAATTGTTAAGGAACTGACGCAACCCGGGCCAACAATGTGGTCTGGCGAGACAATGAGAGTCGTCATGGGGTGATTGGAGAAGAAGGTTGTGTCGGCGGAACGACGGATCCGCGACATTTTGACGCCGCAACGTTGGGGCATCGAACAACGAACATGGCAGGAGTTTGGTGAATGTGTTGACGGACATTGAACAGTGGAGAATTAATATGCTGCATTCGGCGAGCCATCGAGTGGCCTAGAACAACGAACAGTGGCGAGACATCTGTGAGGCTCAGAACATCGAAGTTTTGTGAGGACGACGTACGTGGTACCCCAGAATTATTCGAGAGAAGTGGAGGCGCTGCAGAAGGAACGCTGTGGAAGAGAGCTGATCTACGCATAGCTGAGGGGTCAAGTGTTCCAGTGACCGTTGCGTGTATATCTTCGAGAGGTGTGTGTGAGTCCGTGTAAAAAAGCAGAGTACGGTGTGTATGGAGAAGTGAAGTACGAGTAAGAAGACGGGTTCCACAAGTTGGTGGCAAATAAATCTATTTTGCGTAATCTTCTGGTTGCGGTTTGTGTGTTCTGTAGCGTTTTAAAAATGGAAGAAGTGCAGGAGGCTATTGCGTGTAAAAGAGTAGCTGAGAAGGCAGAGGACTATATGATCAAGCAATTGTCCCTGTTAATTAATAAGAAATTTGATGAAAAAAGGAATTTCTTGATGACATAGTTAATTGTATTAACGAAATGCAGGTAGATTTGAAGTCTAGTTTAGAGAGCGTAAATGAAACATTAGAAAGAACAGAGGAAAGAATTAATGCACGGTGTAAAAAAGGAGGTGAATCACGCGATAACTGCCACGACTCCGATCAGCTGATCATGCATGAAGGTGTATATAAGGAAGAATGTGTAAATAGTAGTGTTAAGCAGATAGAAAATATGGTAGAATTAACAAGTGTGGTAGATTTTAAGGTTAATAGTATACGCGGTGATTTTAAGCTGGCTAAGCATTCATGTACTAAGAGTGCCAAAGAGAATGTAAAGGTAAAGGATACAGATGTGGTAATGAAACCTTTCTGTATGCAAAATTGTGCTCATTACCGTAAACGGCGAAATAGAAAGAAAATCCCCGAACAACACAGAGGAAACAATATGTGGGAGTAAATGTTAAGAGAAAGAAAGTTAGAATTGTCAAACGTGGGTGTAAATTTTAGGAAGTTGAAACGAATGTAATTAAAGGTTTTGCAAATAGATTTAAGAAAAGCTCCCGAAAAATGTACAAGAAAAAATTACTTGGGAGAAAAGGTTGTCGTAAAATTAAGCGAAACTTAATTTATAGCAGTAAATTTGTTTCCATCTCTAAAAATATGCATACTATGGTAACAACAGAGTAGAAGAAAATTTGTATGTGTTAAATAGTTGTGATGATTGTGGATTTCCTTGGAATCCAGGGGGGATAACCGGATGCTGTATTTTTGCTAATGCCAAAGAAAATTGTAATTAGTTCTAAGTGAATTTTTGTAAATATTTTGTAATTTTGATTAAGGGCGTTGGTCATTCATATTGTTTACGACTGTGGTTCAGTGAGTGTCATTAAAAAATTGTACAATTTTTTAAATTCATTGGGGGCGGGGAAAATGTAACATGAAAAGTTACACTTAACAATGCAGGCCAGCTTGCGAGTTGCAATTGTTGAGGAACTGACGCAACCCGGCCAACAATGTGGTCTGGCGAGACGTTGAGAGTCGTTATGGGGTGATTGGAGAAGCAAGTTGTGTCGGCGGGACGACGAGAGAATGACCACGCCCTGCATATATAATTTTTTCTCATGCCCTGATTGGAATTAAAACTATTAAAATCTATTTTTGGTGTTTTTATAAAAAATACCTGGCGCCCAAAAGGAATTAAGAAATCCTCGAATACGGAGGAACGACGGATCTACTACATTATATATAAATATATTCAAATGAAAATATAAATTAGATTTTATGCGCTATAAATATAATAAATTTTTGTATAAATTTCCTTTTTTCTCCACTCATTTGTGTATTTTATTCATGTATGCTTGAAGCATACTAACGCCACTCGGCCATTTATCTCATGTTATGAGATGTGACGTACCACATGGCCACACGTGTTCCTACGCAGTTTATTGCAACGAAGGCCATCACCATTACCCAACGTTTATCTTGTCCGTTGTCATAAATTCGCTTCCCTGACTCCGATTTTTTAATTTTCTTCGCAATAAAATATTTCCACGTCCACCCGATTTTTACCAGTTGATTTTATTATTTCATTTAAAGCATTTCGTCACGTTTTACTCTTTTGCGCAACATTGTGTTGTTACATTATCGCCAAAAAGAGATTGACACTATGTCATTGTCACATTAGACATTCAAATCTCCCGTAGACTTCATTGTTGTTGTGGTACTCACTCGTAAGACTGGTCGGATGCAACCCTCCATGTTGTCTTGCGCAGGCCTTTTCATTTCCTCATAACTAGCACAACCCACATCCTCCCTAATCTGCTTAGCGTATTCTATCCTTCGCCTCCCTCTTCTCTTCTTACCCCACACACTTCCCTCTAATGCTAATTTTACAAGACCCTAGTGCCTTAAAACGTGACCTATTCATCTATCCATTCTCTTAGTCAACGTTCTCCATATTTTTCGCTTTTTCCCCTATTCTGTTTGGAATTTCCTCGTTAGTTACTCCATCCACCCAGAGATTTTCAGCATTCGCTTATAGCACCACATTTCAAAGGCTTCTATTCCCCAACTCCTATTGTCCACGTTTCGCACCCATACACTGCCACGCTCCATACAAACATTTTTAGCAACGATTTCCTAATATTCACACTTCAATTGCCCGTAAGTAAATCACTCTTTTTCGCGAAAGCCTTCCTTGCCTGTGCTATCCTACTCTTTATGTCTACTATACTTCTACCATCAATAGTTATTACGCTTCCCAAGTAGCAGAATTCCTTAACTTCCGTCAAAATATCCTTTCCCAATTTAACACCCTTCGTTATTCCACTGTTTCCCCAACTACACTCTATTATCTTGGTTTTCCCTCAATTAACCCTCATATTGAACTCTTTCCCCAGGACTACGTTCATGCCATTTAGTATAGTTTCCAGAAGTCTTCTTCTGACTCCCTTAATACTACAATATCGTCTGCAAAGCGTAAGGTTTTTATTTCTTCTCCTTGCAGTATGATTCCTTTTCCATATTCCGTTTTAACATTCTTCATCGCCTGTTATATACATAAGTTAAACAGCATGTGCGACAGACTGCACCCTTGTCTTACTCCTTTCTTGATTACAGCTTTATTTTCTTCTTCTATTCTAATTTTTCCCAGTTCATTTTGTTACGTCATTGTTAAGAATGGTCTAATCGCAGTCTCTGTGATACGCACTGTTAACCCATGCGCATAGCAACAGCAGAGCCACAACTGGTCATAAATTTCTTTTTGAAAATTTAGACATATTCTTAAACCCCGTGGGATCACTTGACGCGGAATAAGTTTTCAAACCTTCCTTCATATATTTATTCAAATCGCTGCCGAGATTTGGGCACTTTTCGTATTCAAAGTATCGATGTCTCGACCCGAAGGTTGTATTAATTTCGCATTATCTTGCCCCCATTCCCGACTCCTAGAACAGTAAGATTTAGGAGATCAGTTAGGAAGATAGACACTCATCTCCGACTTTGACGGACGCAAATCAATTGCAATCCGAGTGCTAGTTGCGTCCGAGTTATACTTCGGACTTCAAAATTTTTTCGTGAAACTAACGTACGAAATTTCGCTCTGTCCACCCGAGGCATCACTTCTGGACTTAAAAAGAATTCGCCACGAATCCGAGGCACATTTCCGGACTTAAATAAATTTCGCTTCATCAGTCCGCAATATATTCCGGAATTAGAAGAATTTAGAGAGACCATGGATTATGTTAGTAGGCATAAGTTGTCCTGCTGCCCTGTCTTCTAAATCTATCCCATCCTGTGCGACGGCCATGGACATTTCAGAGACTCCAGTAGACGCCTTGTTAGCTGCCTGGTCTGTCATCGACCCTAGCAACAGCTGATTCAGACGGACTTTCCTTCCAGTGAGCTCAAATAACTATTTTATCATTTTATTTTCATTTAGTGCGTTGCCTGTTCACTGCATAGAATCTCTCGTGGGCATTTTAAATTTATATTTTTTTATTAATTAATGTTAAAGTTTGTCAGTAAAGATATGATGATGAATATCTTTACTACCAAACTTTAACATTAATTAATAAAAAATGATAATATTCATGAAGTTATGATGATGGATAACTTCGTGAATTTGTACATGTTGAAGACGATTTGTTTCATGTTCAGTTTTCGTGTTTTATCTTGTGTTTATTCCTAAAGTGTCAGAGAACTAGGTTAAATTGTTATAAAATTTATTTGTATTGACGTGAATTCGAAGAACGTATTTCAATTGTGTGCACGGACCTGTGTTACGCGATTTGTACCTTGATGAGAGCATCAACACAACGAAGCTTATTGGTCAGAAGGTGAATAACAGAACTTTTCACTGTACATCACATCGTCGTTTATAAATAAAGTTTGTAATAATTTTGTGTAGATGAGATTAATTTCGATACACGTGTACGAGCAGTAATTAGTGGCGAATTTCGGTTGCGCGTTCATATTCCTTTCTGTTAACGCTTCCAGGCTTTATCAATACGATCCATCAGATCGAACCGCGACACCGCCTGTTCAATACGTATATTTCGAAACAGTGTAATTTCTCAGGTATTTCGCGTTCAAGGAGATAACTGGCGCCCAGTTTTTGTTCAGTGTTATACATAATTTTGCCATTATTTGCGACTCTGACACGTTCTCTGTAAGTACTGGTATCGTTATCTGGTCAAACCCACTCCCTTAATTTGCCTCTACTGATTAGCTCAGCTGGAAAATACACACGATGAACGGCCTTAAGGGCAGGTAAGTGATGAGAATCACGTAACAACTGAGAAGAATAAGTGTCTTGCGTAGTAATTACGCTACGAGACTTTTCCTCGTGAAAACCTCTTTGTCGATATTACTATTTTTACTGTATTCTGTGCTAAGCCGAGTTTCACTCTTAATCTAGACTCTAGAACTGATTTAACAAGTTGGCCTTTTCAGAGGTGCGTGCGCGTATGTTGTGACCTCCCATTGAAGATGGGCTCGTAACTTCTGAACCAGTGTACAATGAACTCTAATATTTTGCACATTTTCAATTGGGATATGGGTTTACGTCATTACAAAATTTCTTGAGATTTGGAGGGGGTCGAGTGGGACGACCTTGTTGATTTGCCATGGAAAGACCCTATTATGGTTTTTACAAAATTAAGCACATTCAAGATGCTAGAGTATATTGAAGAGCACATTGTGAATCAGACCACTATGTATTGAAAATGGAAACTTTTAGGCTATGGAAAAGTGGAAACAACAGAAACCCTATTCAGCAACAGGAAATAGAAAATAATTTTGACAAGAAGTTCACTATTGATAGCTTACATGGCGAAATAAAGAGAAGACTTATACAACTTGAATGGAACATATATTGAAGGAATTGCTGTAGAAATGTATAATTATATAGAATCGATTGTTAAACAATAAAGTCAAGAAAAATAGAAAGCTCAAACAAGGAGCAGAGTTATCAAGGATCGAAGGTTTTCCCGGTGTATATTCTGAATAAACAATTCTTGGGTTTCCACCCGGATTAAATGGAGTTTAAGCCACGACGTTTCGATGGCGTACTCTGTCATCGTTCTTTCTTTCACTTGAGAACTATGGCAGAGTACGGCATCGAAACGTCGAGGCTTAAACTCCATTTAGCTTGGGTGGAAACCCAAGAATTGTTTATTAAGGAGCAGAGTGATTGTCACAAGAAAAACAAAATACATTCATTATAGAACCAGCGAAACAAGACAGACGAAAGGATGAGTATAGATTTGAGAATGATAAGAACAGCGAAGAATAAATCATGGGAGAGAACATGTGCCAATATAGTCAACTTGGCTTTAGAAGGTCTAAAGAAGCATGGTCAATCTTTAAACGACCCATACAAGTCACTATATGTAAAACTAACCTCTAATTGATCAAAATATTAGAATGGGAAGAACATTTTCTGCGTTTACGACAAGAAGATAAGAAGCATTTACAGAAGAAGAATCAGGGAATGAATTTATAGGAGTTGAAATAGAAATATCGGACGATTAGTGGAAAGAATGGAAAATCACCGGGACCGTGAGATATAAATTTCAAATTGGTTAAATATGGTGGTATAAAATTATATAATTAATAAAGGAACTTTTGAATAAGATATGCGGTGATTAATTGCCTGAACATATAAGGTCAGGAAAACCCGAGTACTTTGTGTCCTGAATTCACTTATAAAAATTTGGGGAAAAATAGTAAAAAGGGAACTGGAAGATGTATTTGAATCTCAATAAGAACAATTTGACTTTAATACAAGAAGATTTCATATAGACCACATCTTTACGCTGAGGCAAATATTGGAGAAATGTAATATAAAGGGACAAAGTATTGGTAAGCTGTTCGTAGACGTCGAAAAAGCCTATGATCTGTACCCATTTACAGAAAAAATATTTGTCAAATAAAAATAGGTACAAAACTGACAAAAAAAACTTTAGAACAATGGACTACTCCAAGGATGTTCCATGTCACTGTGTAATGTATTATGTACGCAAAGAGAAACTTTAAGTCTGTGCATCTTTTTCCTAGCTGCGTGTGTGTGTGGGGGGAGGGGGACACTCATATTTCTTAGAACAAAATGGTTTACCCTTCCGGTTGAATGTAGCCCATTCAAGAAAAGGGATCGCCATGAATAATTAGGGGCTGCTTCTGGCGAAAACGAAAGTTCCGTGGAAAATTTGGAATCTCAAGGAGAAACGCAAAACTAATTCTGTATTTAGGCCCAGCAGTTGAAAACTTTCCTATTGGCTGCAATTGTCAAAGAGAAAGCCAATAGAAGCATTTGAGGATAATAGCTTATTGGTGGTTTCAAATTATGTAGCTTTCCACCGATGTTATGAGGGCAGGAATATTTGGAGAAGAAAACAGAAAGTGTTGAGAGACGGGAGAGAGAAATTGTGGAGAGACGTGAGAGATAAGATGTTGTGAGACGGAGGATAGTGGCTGAACAGAAGCTGTTGGGACACTGAGAAACGATGTTGAGATTCGAAGGAGAGAGTAGATGACCAGAAGGTTGTGGCAGAATAGAGAGAAGGTGGTGAGAGACGGGTAACAGAAGTTGCTGAGAGACGGAAGATAGTCGACGCAAAAGTTAAATTGTTAGCCACTGAGAGAAGGAGAGAGGCCGACTAATGCTGACCTAAAACTAAACTGTTAGCCGCAGGAAGGAGATAAGGGAGCCCCCGCCAGAGATGTCCACAAGATCCAGTCCGAACGTTGTTGAACAGAGGACACCCGCAGATGCAGCCACCTCACCAACGCAGACCGGGATGCAGGTGCAGATACTTCGTGGGTATTGTTGTTTGGAATTAGAAATTTAAATTGCTTCTTAATTCACCTTACTGAGAAACCTGATTTAAAAGTCTCGAGTACATTAATTGTTTTAATAATGTTTTCTTTGAAAATTTGTAGATAGCATTTATGCTCCTGATAATTGGTGTACATTAATCGTTTTAATAATGTTTTCTTTGAAATTTTGTAAATAGCATTTATGCTCTTGATAATTTATATTAAACTCAGAATTTTAAAGTAAAATTAGTCTTTTATTTTTTATAATATATTCCCATTAATACTTATTATAATTAAATTAATAAATTGATTATAATTCCACAATCCCCACACCACCAGTAATTATCATTACAACTAACACTTTTCAAAATTTATATAGACACCAGATTTCGTGTGTGGTCCAAGAAATGTAAGAGAATGGGACTAAAGATAACACATGCAATATATTTCTTCTTCTTCTTTTGGCACTACAGACTATTGAGGGCCTGGGCCTACCGGAGCGATTGTGAACTGCCATCTTGCGTGACACATTCTGAATTTGAAAAGATACGTGGTCAGCGTATCAATTCTCCAGCAGGCTTAATCCCGATCTTAGCGACCATGACGGCACAAACATCCAAGCCCATGCTAGGATTCGAACCCGGGACCCTGGGTTATGAGGCGGCAACGCTAACCAGTAGACCGCAGGAGGTCGACTGAAATATATTTACATCACCTAAAATTCGCGGTTGACCAGGTAATAATAGCACAAGATGGAGTGTATACTAATTTACATGTCGTCAACTATCAATGAAATAACAAAATTGGTACTTAAATATTAATATTAATAAAACAGAATATTTAATGAATGATTTAGATGAGTTATTCATTGATGGGAGAAAGATAAATAGATCCCAAATTTCCGCTAACTGGACACAATACTGGAAATAGGTGGTAAGTTAACATCGAAATGCGGATATAAACCAAAAAATAACCAGAAATTGGAATGTTAAATTAAATTTTGTGGAGTAGGAAAAGTAAAAAATTGAAAATATTCAAAATCATACTACAGAGCATTGTTCTCATTTGAGCAGAAACATTGACCTTAATTAACAAACCTGTTAAGTTGAAAGCACTTGAAATGGACTTCTGGAAAAGATCAGTCAGAAGATAAATAAAGAAACAAAGAAATCCGACGCTAGATGGGCGTGGAGGAAGATAAAATCGTCAGTGGTACGTCCATGTACGCACAATGGGAGGACGAATACCAAGCACTATACAAGAAAGGGAAATTCAGAGGAGTAGAAGAAGAGGGCGACCTCATACCACCTGAATACATAGCATACATATGTCAATAGAAAAATTTGTTCTAGTGGAAGAAGACGTATATGATACAGAAAATGAAGTAAAATAATTCAAAGTCTAGAGCTCTGACGATGGTATTTAATTTTATATCTTTTAGAAATTTATTTATTTAATTATTTAATTCCTACTTTTTAAATTGTTCTGCTGGAGACGAACCTGTTTTTGAGGAAAATTCTCAATAATAAAAACTACTTTTTAATTAGTTAATAACAATGCATAATGTATTATGAGTTACAATTCAAATGGTTGAGGAATACGAGTCTGGCTCCGGAGACAGATTTTTCTGTATACAATTAAAAACTAACATTTCTTAAGCAAAATATTATTTTATGCTTAATAGCTATTTATTGATGTGTAATGAAACGTTTTACTTATTTTATACACACACAAAATGTTTTTTATATCAGTGGTTTTATATCACAGAGCTGATTTTTCGTAGAAATATACACATATGTAGACATATTATTTCACGTTAATCAGACCGAAGAGATTGTTCAAGCATCTTCGCCTTATAAATATAATTTACTGTTTCTGTACATTTGTCTGTATGTATTTGCTTATTTACGGCAATCTTGACTCAATTAAGATTCCGCGTCATTGCAGTGGTTATGAGGAAATTCATTTCTCGTAAAGTATGCGCGTGAAAGGGCAAATTATCAAAAAAATTAGACCGTCTAGTTGAAGGTTTAATGACGTGTTGAGAAAGAGATTACTAATACAAATGAATTCTGGGCATCGCCGGCACCAAGTTAGTGAGAATGTAAAGAATCCAACACCAGTTTATTACTGAATGTATTTTTTTGGAAACGTTATTAATTTTGCAAAACCGAGTCGGGCCTTGCATTTTGCCCAGGTCAAAGTTTCTTCACTAACAAAGGTTTAAAGAAATATGCAGTAAAGTTTTTGTCCTTCTTGTCTGCAGTGTATATTCAGCTTTTCTTTTTCGCTCCCATTCCCAGGTCTTATCTGAATAAATCTCGCTGGCCCTTTCTAAGGATTATATCTGATTTTTCCCATACGGATCCGAGCAAGCTGTAATAGATTCCATTATAGAGCGTTGTTATTATATAAATGTTTTGCATTTTCAGTCTTCAGGGTTCTCAATACAAAGTGTTGATTTTGTAGCATAATTTTCTGGATTTTCCGAGCCCAGTTTACTGTTGAAATAAATATTTAGGTATTTATAGTTTCATCTTGGGACGATGTTCCCCATTCATTTTATATTCTAAGGCGTACTATACGTCACACTTTTGGCATTGTTAAATTTCAATTTACTTGGCTTGTACCATGTAATTCATATTTGATCATTTATTTTCCTATATATTACGTATTCAACTACAAACTGTTCTACCTTAGAATTTATAGCAGTTGGTAAATAGTGAATGAATATTAAAATCAATAATGGTGTAATAGTCGATCCCTGTAGATCCCAGTTCCTAAGTTTATTTCCGAATTATAACATTAATAGCCTGTTTTTTAACAAATAAATGCATCCAGTCATCTGCTCTATTCCGGCTACGACCCCTAGGGGCGGGGGTGAAACATTTTAAATAAGGAAAAACGGCGAACATTTTTATTCTATAAATACATTCTTGGATCAATAGCAGTATAATTTCAATCCCATACATAATCAAAGGGGAGTTTTCTCAGGGATGGATGTGGAGGGGCATCACATAAAAACAGCCAGAACAGAATCGAGATTGGGCTTTAAACAGCTGTAATGTGAGTCATTAGCTTTAATCGATGGAACAATTTCAACCAAATTTTAAACAGGTTGTTCTTGGCGAACCGAACTCAACACAATTAGGGGCGAGGGCGGAGGAACGGTCATTTTTTAAAAACCAAAAACTGCCGTTATTTCCTTAATTAGTTTGATAGATTTTTCGGTTAATTTGTTTGCATATAATTTCAACCCTATTCAACCCCTAGGGAACATCATATTAAAATTAAAATAAAAAAGTGAAGTTTTGTACCAAAATATGTCTCATCGGAGTCTTCACTCTGACATTTTGAATGCGAATTAAATTGCAGTTCATTCCCTAACAGGGGTATTGGACGGGGTAAAACACACTTCTACTTAATACATTTAAAGGATAGAACAAATTTGGCTTAATTTTGTTTTCATATTCCTCGCGACCCAAAACCAAATACTTTGGAGATAAGACGCGGCTACCTCCCCTGGGGGAAGGGGGTGGAAATTTTATATGTAATGAAGGCTCATATATGAGCCGAAAAAGCGTCTTGAGGTCAATAAGATTTGTAGAGTTTCTCCGACAATATTTGTGTATAATTTCAACCTCTTACAGCATGTGAGGGGGTGACCGTGGAAATGAGTCATATGAAGATAACAAAGAAACTATCAAGTTTGGTGTCCAAAACCGGTGTAATGCGAGTCGCTGTATTACATTATGACTTTTAATATGCGATTTAAGTAAAAATTCATCCCTTAAATGGGGGAGCATTTATATTCCGTTAGATTACTGAAATATTTTTAGCCCTGTTATTGTACCGGGAGTACTTTTGAATCTCTCGAGATACTGGTTGAGGTTCATATTGTTACTTTTTCTATGCCAGTTGAATCATGTGTTCAACAAGAATTATATAATGTACCGGGATAATATAAATAAATACCCGGGCAACGCCGGGTCCCCAGATAGTTAATTATAATTATTTTGCGTATATTTCAATTAATGTATTGTAATATTCACATTACATTTTTTTGTAATTCGAGAGAACGGACATGAGAAGGTTCGTTTTGTTGTTTCTTAGGGACAGAAATTGTTAAAGTTAACCGACGTAATTAAAGTAATGCGTTACAGCGAAGGGAAGCAGAAAACCAAAAATTGGATAATTGACACCTATTCTGGCGTGAGCTCTGGTTTTCGTCGTCGCAATTACTAGAAGACGAGAAATAGTCGTCGATAAACAGTCAGTCGACAGATAGATGTTTGAGCATGAAGGTGTGGAGCAGAGCAGCTGCTATATGCTAAAATTGAAATATCACATAAAGATTGCGAAGTGTATGTTTAATCGCAATATTGGACAATATTGACATCATAAATTTGTAAATTTAAACCGAGATTGACCCAGCAACATTAGGATCAAACAAAAGGAGTGAAGCGACGTATAACTTGGTGTATAAGTGTCGTGGAAGGTGCCCAGTGATTTTGAAGAGGAAGTTTGTGTCGTCCATAAGACAAAAAGGTTGTTACATTGTTACATCGTTTGCCTAATACAAAAGAGATGTATGTGGGAAGAAAACAAAGGTTATGTAAACGTAGCAACAGTCTTGAGCCATCCAATTTCATTTCATATAATTAATTCGTAAAATGAAAATCAATAATATTTTATTGTAACACTAATGTGATGTCGAAATTATAATATTGATTCTAAAATTTGAAATAATTTACTCATTGATTATTAACTTGTGTTTTTATAACATTTAAGTCACACATATTGAGTCCCAATATACAACTCCTGTCATTAGAGTTCTCATTGTAACTGTAAATATTTTGATTGTATTAAAGTTAAATATTGTATTTGATGACATTGTTATTAATTTATAAGTACCTTTGAACAATAGGGCTTCAATTAAATTATATATATATATATATTCTTAAAAGTGAGCCCTTCATGTTCGTTATTTGTGAATAACTTAGGAACTAAACTGAAATTTATGACTGAAACTGCTAGAATTCGAAGGCAATGTACAGAAGAAAATTTTCTGATACGAATAAATAAAGAATTGACAGTGTCAAACATGAAAAACTAGGTAAAGTAGTGGCTAAGAACCAACAAAGTGTGATAAAGAAGATTGTATATTATGTATAACCGTTAGAGTAATGCTGCAGTGCTCAAAAGATAAGAGAAAGATAGAGAAATATGGAAGCAGCACACTATTTGTTTAGTTTACAAAAATGGAATGAAATATACATCAGTAAAATAAATTGGCATTTGCCATGCATGACATCGTCGTAACATCGAAACGGTTATATAGAAACTTACCAAATGAGATCTCTACAACTTCCCTGAATGAGAATTTGATTCGTTCCGCAAGTATTCCTTGTAGGACCATCAATTATGGACTCAATATTATAATCTGTAGGTATACTTTCCACATGGGCTTGATTAAACAATAAAATCAAAGCTCCTATTACAGTAGGCGGTGAAGCACCGCGCATGGCAGAGAAACGTTGTACGAGACACTGTGGGGGTTTACCTTGCACTGCACGCAATCTTATCACTCGACTGGAAAATAAACTCGTTCGAAGCTCCATTGCTAATTTCAGGCGACAATCTTGTGACACGTACATTTTATGGTTCAGAGTGACTTTAACAATACACTTAAAAGGCGATAAGTGGCTGAATAAATCAATTATATTTACTAATATTAATATTTAAATTGCAACAGCCAAATGATAACAGGGAGAAGAAAGACATTCGATAATTAGATTTTAACTGTGATCGCGTTTCAGTCTCCGAGCTGGTTTAATCAATGAACTATCTTACGCAGGCCTTTTCATTTCCTTATATCTAGTACACCCAACAACCTCCTTATTCTGCTTAGCGAATTCCACCCTTTCCTCCCTCTTTTGTTCTTACCCCACACACCTTATTTTACAAGACCCTCGTGTCTGAAAACGTGGCCTATTAATCTATCCCTTCTCTTAGTCAACGTCCTTCATATTGTTCGCTTTTCCCCTATTCTGTTTATAACTTCCTCGTTTGTGATTCTATCCGCCCATCTGATTTTCAGCATTCGCCTATAGCTCCACATTTCGAAAGATTCTATTATTTTCCTTTCCCCAACCTCTATCGTGCACGTTTCGCACCCATATAACGTCACGCTCCATACGAACATTTTAGCAACGATTTCCTAATATTCAGATTTATATAACCCGTAAGTAAATCCCTCTTTTTCACGAAAGCCTTCCTTGCCTGTGCTATCCTACTCTTTATGTCTACTATACTTCTAGCATCCCTAGTCATTACGCTTCCCAAGTAACAGAATTCCTTAATTTCCTTCAAACTTTCCCAATCTAACACCCTTTGTTATTCCTGTTTCCCATACTACACGCCATTACCTTGGTTTTCCCTCTATTAATCCTCATATTGAACTCTTTCTCCAGGACTACGTTCATGTCAATTATTATGGTTTCCACGTCTTCTTTTGTTTTTCCTAATACTACAATATCGTCGGCAAAACGTAAGGTTTTTATTTCTTCTTCTTGTAGTATGATTCCTTTTCCATATTCCGATTTTCACTTTCTTCATCGCCTGTTATGTACATAAGTTAAACAGCATGGGCGACAGACTGCTTCACATTCCACTGTTTCACATACTTCACTCCATTAACTTGGTTTTCCTTCTATTATTCCTCATATTGAACTCTTTCTCCATGACCACGTTCATACCATTTATTATGGTTTCCAAGTCTTCTTCTGACTCCCCTATTACTACAACACTGGTGATTTGAGAACATAAGAATCTTTTTGAAGAGATAAAACAAAACCATGCACATATCGAAAGGATAAAATCAACGGTGATAACTGTTAACTATGGGTGCAGTGAAGTCGTAAGAATAACAAATCAAAATTAAGTTTCTGTCATGATTGTTTCAGCAATAATTAAGACTTTGCCATAATATCTGTCATAAAAGAGGTTAAATGTGTTACTTCAAAATTTATTAGGAGTATTATTGTTTATTAGTTCTTGGAGAGTACCGCTCATAACATTTTCGATTCAAAACTTAGTCTTACTTCACCCCGGAACCGACTTAACGACTCAAGCAATTTGCTCACGACTTACGTAACTCGCTCACAATTTTGTTGAATAGATTCTCAGTTCTTTTGCCCACCTCTTCTGGCCATTTTACTTCACAATTCCAGATGGGGTCACACTTATAAATACTGACCGTCTCACTGGGGAGCGCACAAAAACGCACTCATAATGCAAATGTTTACAAAGAACTGCGGGAGGGTGTACAGTTAAAATAATAAGAAAATAACCGAGATTGGTGTTGAATCCGGAAGTATCTGAGTTTTTTCTGATATTCACCATGTTGTTTAAGCTGTCGTTCAGATTCCTTGTGATGCGGGTGTGGGGAGAGAATTTATTTTATAAAATAGTTCAACAATCACACTCCCTTTTTGTTTCCATAATTTACCGGGAGAATTTTTGATTCTATGAAGGCACTAGAAATATTTTTGACTGTCTAATGGTATTCTAGAATTACTTCAGTTATTGGGCGTAGATTTGGCATTCGTATGATACCGAGACTATTGTTGGAATCTCATAAGTATCCTGTCGTATTCTGACTCTTTTAGATTACTGGTATATTTAGAGATGTCTTAACATTATTACTCTCTTAATGTTTAATAAGTAAGAATTTTTGATCTCTTAAGACAGAGTACTTTCATATCGTTTCCAGGAACCGGGAATTATTTTAATTGCTTCTTAACGAATAACGATAATCTCAATGCCTTCGAAAATGGTGATGTAACTGAGAATGGACTAATTTAAAAGTCCCAAATGTATCTAGATTAGTGTTAAATCGATACTTTTATAGTTCACTGAGTTTGAAATTATAATTCTTAGTATCAAATATGTTTTGCCCACTTAAGCATAAATGTGGGGTATAGCAAAGAGAAGGGTAAAATTGAATCAGTGTCGACTGCATGTTTCCGGTTTCTTAGAAATATTCATTCAGCAAGGAGTGTCTTGATTTCCGTTAGATAATGAATTCAGTCGCAGCCGAATTGCGGCGAGGTGGAAAATTGTTTAATTAGGAAACAAATGAAATGACTAAGTGAATTAATTACTTTTACGATCTAAATTAAATCAATACATGATAAAGGCCGAGAATTTAGCTGGTGCTGAGTAAAGTTGGAGTTAAAATTGAAAGCTGATTTGATACATGCATTATTCCATTCCACGTAGTCTACAGGTTCACGCTCGACAATAACAGATTTCGTTCTAATTTAGCGCAAAAGAAAATTCATATATATAATGAACTTATGCAAACTGTGAAATACAATGTAACCTATAGCCTGAATATATAATTATTGGACTAAAGCAGAAAAATAATTAAATAATACTCATAGTTGTGCATAATATTTTGCACACAACATGAGATTGCTCGTATGATTCTATGTCAATGACGTTTGTCAAAAAGAAGTATTCTTTTTAAGTTTAAAATGACAAGGTCCTATAATGGTGAATAACGTTTCCAGTTAATTGAATGTGCTCTTCCCAATGGCATAAGAAAAAATAAAATTAAAAATGGCTCACTATATGTTTTAGAATTAAAGCTTGAATCACATAAAATGTATAAAGACATTTTTTTAACTGTCAAGAAGCATACTCGACACAATATATTTGAAGTTGAATTAACAGAGATCAGTGCACTCTTCAATGTTTTAATGAATCTCATTATGAACTTAAATTTAGTGTAAAATCCATCGGATATAAAACTGAATTTTGAGTAACTCATCAACACTGGTACACACATTTCTTATACATTTCCACTTCAAGGCACTAATACTGACGCATGCGAAAAATAATGATTTTTATTATGTTCAGCAAACTTATCTTACTGAGAAAGATTAAATAAGCAAGCCTGTTTTTAATCAAAGTAGACACGTTGGGTGCACAATTTACAAAGTCAACATTTTCCTGTAAAATTAAAGGGACATATGATTTAATAAACAAATTTAAAATTTAATTTACGAATTTTTTACGGTTACAGTATATTATTAGTTTATAATTTACGTTATAAACCTCTAAAATTTACTTAAGTTTCTTTTCCATATTCAGAGAAAAAACTCGGGGTCAACAATATTTACTTAAACATTAGGACGATTATAATTTATAATAAGTGGGCTAAATCTCATGAGGCTCAAAGTAAAAAGTGAGTGGGAAAACGTGGAGTAGATATACCGCTTATTTGCGTCGTAGTCGGAAAACAAACTTGTCCTTTCTTCTGCTTCCTGGTAACTCCTCGTTTCAGGTGTGGGAGACGCCCTTACTGGGAAAATGGAGCGGCTTCCCAGACGTGCAGGCAGTTGTGGCGATCTGCTTTCATCTCACGAACGGATGTAATCTTCTCGCATTCAGCAAGTTCTGGATTTGCAGGTCATTCGTTTTTACTACGTTTAGAGCTGAAGAAAACCAGTATTTAGTTTCAGGGAAGTTGTTTAGAGCTCGGCACAGAATCTATCTATGAAAATGTCTCATACGGATTTGTGTTTCCTTTAGAGAACTCGTTGAAAGCGTATTCTGATCTTATTCTCAGGATTATTAAATTCAAAGATTTGACTGGAATTTTTCTCTTTCTGTCTGTCACTTCTCCGCTAGAACTTTGTAGCTCAGTAGAACCCGGTCAATTTTTTTACTATTTATGGAAATTTAAATTGCATAAATATTTTGGCATGAGAATGTCACTGGCGAGGAAGAAGGGGTTTTTTCCGCGCGCCGACTTGGCGGCTCAGAATCAAAACAAAGAGACAGCGGTTGACACTTGGGCTATAAAGCTCAGACACCTCGTCGCCGGTTTCGGAATTTCCTAATCTGTCTGAGAATTTGGTGGCCGGGTGGCGTGTGTTCCCCAAATGTAACAAGGGATATTATTGGAGAATATCCATCCCTGCCACCTTGGTGATAGATGTCGCATAAATGGGGACGAAGTTTTAAAAGATGCGGGCGTAGACATTTTAGGGAAGATTGACAGCAGGGTGGTGGCGAGAGCAGAGTGGTGGCAAGGGCAGAGTGGTGGAGAGAGGAGATTGGTGGCGTGAGCAGACTGATGGTGGAGAAAGAATTAGGCAGATTGGCAGTATAAAGTATGATGTGAGGATTGATAGGTGGAGGAGAGTGTGAGGCGTGTTTGATGATTGGAGGAAGTAGAGTGTAGGGTGAGGCATTAATAAGTCAACGAAGACAGTGTAAATTACGGACTGATCTCTTAGAGGAGGCAGCGGAGAGGTGTACCATGTTTTGATCAGTCGAGGAAACAGTGAAGAAAGGTTTTAACAACGAGGGAAGAAAGAGAAAAAAACCTGAGTTTCCTCAATTCCGGCAGCATGTCTTTGTGCTATTGTCTACCGGCCGCTTCAGACTTCCACAACAAGGAAGTTCCAGTGACATGCAAACAACTCAGGTTCGTCAACGAACGGAAAATCTGCTACACTTGGTCACCCAAACAATAATTACCTCTGAGAACTTTAATATAATCCCCTTTTAATTCTTTATTTTTGTACATGATATATACACGCCGGACCCAGTTTAAAATTATTGTACTTTCAGTTAATAAATGTACATATTAAACCTTAATTATTAAATTCATTAAATAATTAATATCCCCCAATCATTGACAACTTCTTCTTCCAACTATAACGCAGCACCACCTAACTCAACATATTACTCCTCCTTCATTATCTTCTCACCTAGATTACCTTCCTCTATCATGTCGTACCTTTCAGCATCCTTCGAGCTCGACTTTTCATTTCCCCACTTCATGTGACGTTTTGACGCAAATCACGTGCAAACTTAACCAATTTTCGGATTTGCACTATCACACTAGTAGGGGGTTTATCATCGGAAAGTTTATTGGGTGTATGACTGCTGGTCAGCCACTTGGCTCGCCTCCCCAAGGCCATGTTTCCAGTCACGGACCTAGGGGTTTTAGCCCGTAACCATGGCGCCGGGTTTGTGAATGTAAATTCCACAAATTTGCAGCTCGTTTCTGACGTATCCGTGTATGGCTTTAAGTTGTCGAAATAATTAATTAATTTGCGGAAATCACACTGCGGTACAGCATTAATAATAATAATGTGGCAAAATCCTAGGATTAGCATTAGTTTTAAGGATACAAATCGAATTATACTAACTTATTTTATTCAACTAACAAAAATCGCTTACATAGTTATTACCGTTTAAGTGGTTCGTACTGTTTAATAAACACAATGTTCCTTAATTTAGGGCAATAAAAGTTTAAAATATATATCTTCTTTGGACCTCTTAATAAATTAAAAACAATGAAATTTTAATAAATTTAACAATTTAAGAGAATAAAATCTTACATTTATAATCTAATTAAATTTCGTCTGATTTCGACTAAGAAGAACGAACGCCGAGGAGTAGATAGCCGGTGGCTTAGGCGCTAGGACACCTACAGGCGGGTGGACGCTCCGCAACGACCCACCATTTGAAAATTTGCGCCAATAGAGGCATTTTTGAAAAGAACAGGACTCTACTGCCAGACTATCCAGACTAAATGGTATATAAGGATGGAGACAACTCGGCATCGGCACTTCTCTTGAAGATGGTGGCGGTGACCGCCCTCGAAATGTTTTCATCCGGTCAGAATCCCGAGAATTCTTTATTAATCACATACACACAGAAAGCCTTCGTCTGAGAAAAGTATCACACGACCTTGCCATCTGTAAAGGATTGTTCCTAAAATTAACTTTATTCATGTAAAGTTGTACAAAGTAAAAATATATTTTTTTAATTTGTGAAATTTAATTTAATATTTTTACACTTTTAAAGTTCGTTCCTATTATAATTTATGAAACAAGGACTAATTTTTCGAAACGAGAAAATTTTAAAACCAAATTGACACTTTTTTCTTTTGTACATATTTTAAATAATTTTAATTTTAGGAATAAGCCACACATGATGACAGCGTTTCATGTTGGATCCAGCGGTAGTTTTTGCAGTTTGATGAAAGTCGTCGAAACGCAGCTTCTTAAATATTTTCTATATTAAAAATAACCTTTGACTGTGATTTTTTAAACCCCGAGAAAAATATCCGAATAGTATTTTTGTTTCTAAAATATAAACTATTTTAAAATACGTTTTCTGATTACTAAATGTTTGGAATATATTTTGATTTCGGTGCGTGAATCGCCAGCTAGTGGTGCCTCGAACGATACCTCTACGAGGTAGTCAGTAAATGGGAGCTGAAGCGGTATACTGCGCATGCGTATTTATCGTTTCAGACAGGATTTTGAGTTAGACTTACTACAGCAAAGATGCATTTGGAGCGTGCTGGGAAGCGGGGAGTTTAAAGCCTTAGGAATCCAAGAAACCTACACGCTTGAAATCCTATTATTATACAAATAAGTAATTATTTCTAAATTAATTAATTAATGTGCACCAACCGCCACTGCTTATTGGTATCTTAAGAATATATCATAAGCGAAAACTATCATTGCTCTAATATGTGAGTTTAACTGATATACAAATGTTCTTAAAATGCGCTGATGACATCGCAATTTTATCTGCACATAATGACCTCCTTACAGCTGCTGCTGCTCTACAAAATCATTTAAATAACCTTGAAGAATGGCTAGAATTTTGGCGTATAAATGTAAATCCTAATAAATAAGTGCAAGTAAATTTTACCACAAGGAAAACAAAATGCCAAATGTCTCAATAAATAATACACCATTACCCATCACCATCACTATTGGACTCTAAACTTACGTGGAAACCGCATTTAACATCCAAAAGGGTTCACATCAAGAGCAAGCTTCGACAAAAAGCTGTAAGTAAATTTTAAAACATACTGAGTATTTCCTCCTATATTTCTCCTTAAAATATTTCGTGCAAGGTTTGAATTTTGATGTTCCTTAAACATTTTTCTCCTATCTACTGCATTAACAACTTCCTATGTTAACAGGTGTCTGCACTCCATTCTCTAGCAAAATGGCTGATATTGACGTACGTATTGGACAGCGTTATGCGACTGAATTCATACATGCGCAATATGAAACGCACATTCGCATTCGTGAAAGGCTGAAATATGTGTATGGGTAAGAAGAAAATAATGATCATGAACGATTTTTCTATAATATTTAAATATTTACTTGCTTAGCAATCACACCATTCTATGTACGATCACTTTTTGATTCTTTCGAGATCTTACGCCAGAGGGATTGTGTAAGTCAGATTCTGTCTCAAGTAAAGGTAAGTTCAGTCCTCTTCCTAAAGTTGCTGAGAAAACATTGTTATTTAGTACTCGATATCAGGAAGTGTAGTTGTGGTATTCACTCCTAAGACTGATCGGATGCAACCCTGCATGCTAACCTATCCTGCGCAAGCCTTTTCATTTCCTTATAACGCCACGCTCCATACGAACATTTTTAGCAATGATTTCCTAATATTCACACTTATATTACTCGCAAGTAAATTCCTCTTTTTCACGAAAGCATTCGTGCTGTGCTATCCTACTCTTTATGTCTACTATACTTCTTCCATCCCTACTTATTACGCTGCCTATGTAGCAAAATTCCTTAACTTCATTTAAAATATCCCTTCCCAATCTAACAACATTTGTTATTCCACTGTTTCCGAAACTACACTTCATTACCAATGGTTTACATCCATTAATCCTCATAAGCCTCTTTCTCCAGGACAAACTTCATGCCATTTATTATGGTTTCCAACTCTTCTTCTGAATTCCCTAATACTACAATACCATCCGCTAAACGTATGGTTTTTATTTCTTGTATTTGAAATATGATATATACTGGTATAGATTTGCGAGTGCTGAAGTGGATTCGGGAATTTTTAATAGAGCGTTCACTCAGAGTTCGCGTGAATGACAAATTGTTCGACTCTGTGGAATTCACGTCAAGGGTCCCGCAAGGAAGTGTGATCGGCCCCCTTATGTTCCTTGCATCCATTAATGGCTTAACAGTCAGTATAAAATCTCAGATTAAACTTTTGCTGATTGTATGATTTATAGGGAAATTATAAACGTGGAGGGTGGGCAGATTCTGCAGACTTAATGAGACAAATGGTCAGTTAGAAATAAAATGCAACGAAGAGCAAGGCAATAGTTTTTACAAAAAAGAGAAATGTTCTTCCAATTCAATATAAAATGGGAAACATAGTAGTAATCTAATACCCATTGTCTTACTCCTTTCTTGTGTGGCGTTTCTCTTGTTTACACCAAAAAATATATTATTATAAAAAGGAACTGTGAAATAAAATAAAAACATGTATATTTAATTTTAATATATTCAATTTAATTATGATAGTAATAAAGATCGAAACTGTGGTATTACAATATAAGATTTACAAAAGAAATATAACTCAAATTAAAAGTTTCAGTAAAAATATATTTTTTCGAATAAAATGTATTATCAATTTGGCTCAGTCGGTAAAGCAAAAAGAATCTATGCAGCTTCTAAACGGCTGCTCCCGGGAACGCGGGTGACAAACGATATAGGTGAAATAAAAACAATCGCGAATCTAACGAGAATGGTTTTATTGGAAAAGCCGGGTAAAAATGCCGTTACCGGATGTTCCTTTACTGGATCACGTCTTCTAGATCCTCTAGCGCCTCTTCGTCAGATTAAATTCACATCAAATGTTATCTTTTTATTTTCTGTACTCCCACCAAATGAATCTCCTTCCTCGAAACGTGCAGAATTTAACTTTTACACATGTTGCTTCTTCAGCCACTGCTCTCTCACCCTGCCTTTCTCAGGACAGCTCCCGGGACCAACTGTCCAAATACAAAACACTCCAGGCAATAAATGACGTCGTAAACGGCGACGTTCTCCGCCGATTCGGCCCCAACAAAACCACCCTCGCTTTTCGTCCTGTTGAACGCGAATAAAAAAATTAAATTATTTTTGATTTACCGCTTCTATGTAGGGGACATGAGTCACTACACTTGATTACAGCTTTCTTTTCTTGATCTTCTATTCTAATTAGTGCTGCATGTCTTCTGTAGTGCTTTTTCTAAATCTACAAATGCCATGAACGTAGGGCGGTTTTTTCTTCTCCTGTTTTCTAAAATCAGTCGCAAGTCAATATGGCTTCTCTTGTCCCTACATTTTTCCTAAAATCAAACTGATCGTCTCCTAACACGCATTCTATTTGACGTTCCATTCTCCTATATACTATTTTAGTTAATATTTTGCATGCATCGGATACTAAACTAATTGTCCTTGCAGGAAGTGTTTACGTTTATTGCCCAGTGGAAAGTCGGGGCAGTTAACAAGCAGGCGATCGGTCAACAAGTGCGTCGACTTAATTTTCAGTGAGAGTATGTCAAACTTATTAAGATTAATAACGCGAATAAAACCACATCTTATGCAGCAATTGTTCAGAAGAAGTTAAATTTAATAAAGGAGGATCAAACGATCAATCTGGATAAGGTTTCAGCGTCCTAAATGGAGTATTTAAATCCTTTCTCACTAGTAATACATAATAACAATAGAATGTGTGTTTCTATGCATTAAAATTATGTTCTAGAACTAACTTATAAATATAAAATAGTGGACATAAATGAAATTGAGTGTTCTATTATACCGTTGATATCAAACTTTAAAAAAATTTAAATACCAAACGTAAATTCGGTTATCCCTAATTCATAAATCTTAAAAATGTTCAATAGCAAACATATTACACCAGTGACGAATTTACTTTTATTAAAGCAATCCCTAACGATCCAAATTTCAGTCATGTTATGAGTTTCAAACGGCAATTCTTTTGAGTCACAAAATATTAAGGATCTTGAAGAGTGTCTAGTAATAAATTACGATTCGATATCACACACACACACATATATATATATATATATAATGTGATAAAAAGGGGGATTTTGTATGGTTGTGGCGTTATGAGACGCAGTTCGGCCAACAACAATGGATAGTCGGCCGAAAGACTGTTTTTCCCCGCGAGGAAGGCCCGCTTTGCCTGTACGATGGTGAACCCCCGCGGGAAAAATGAGGGCGGGGAACCCCGAAATGTTAAGAAATAGGGGAAGTCCCGTCAGAAGCTTTATAAGGGAAGCCGATGGGTGAGAAGGGAGGCGAGTGCATCAGATCGTAGTAGAGACCTCAGAGTGGGGTAGAGCAGACCAGAGCAGAGTGGGGCAGACCAGACCAGAGCAGACCCGAGAAGGACGTGGCTCGAACCCCAGAAGCAGGCGAGTGATCAGTACCGCAGAAGGGAGCGAGTGCATCAGACCCCAGAAGGAGCGAGTGGAGCAGAGAGCAGATATCCAAGAGACGCACAAACATTCGAGAG
>CM067376.1:235333699-235450153 GCA_034510155.1 Eucriotettix oculatus | reverse complement strand
TTTATAATTCAGAACAGGATTTTATTTTATCAATGGGGGGGGAAGGCACCAGGCAAACGTGTAAGTTTATGTAAGCCACGTGTTAACTTGTAATTTTATTCAATTTTAAGTATAAATCAATAGGAAAGATTATTTTAAAATTAAGTTGAAAAGAGTGCTCAATCAATTTGATTAATTTGTAATTTCTCCGAGCACAAAAATGATTGTAAAGAATGAGCAAGGGGGTTAAAGATAAAATATGGAGATAAATTTCTCAAAAATTTTTTGTAAAATTTATTAAAAATTGATCGGGGGCAATGTGATAAAAAGGGGGATTTTGTATGGTTGTGGCGTTATGAGGCGCAGTTCGGCCAACAACAATGGATAGTCGGCCGAAAGACTGTTAAAAGTATATTACAATATATATATATATATATATATATATATTCTCCCAGAAGGGAGGCGAGTGGAGCAGAGAGCAGATATCCAGAGACGCACAAACATTCGAGAGGTGGATGTTTGTTGGGCCAGTAATTGTGGGTAAGCGATCTAAAATTTGTGAAACTTGCTCATTGCTCTGAATAAAATTAACATTCAATTATTTTCTTTCTATTTTCAGCTGATGCATACTCCATCTCTTGAGAGACCCAAAATCCCCTGGGATTAAGCCCGTGTCTTCACTAAAATTAATAAACAAAATTGTTAAATTGATCATATTTGTAATTTAAATTAATAAATGTTTTATATACAAAAAAGTATATTACAATATATATATATATATATTCTCTAATGTAAAACTCAGGGGCCTGCTGATTTTGGTTATATAGTTTCATTGTGAGGCGCAGTTGGGCCTACAATGAAGGAAGTTTTGTGCGTGACAATAGAGGCCAACAACAATGTGGAATTGGCAGAAAGAGGGTAAACCCCGATGGGGATTCCCGGGGAACTCCCGGGGCGAGAACTTAAAAGGGAGCCGTTGGGAGGCTAAGAAGCTCAGATGAGTTGCGGAGTGAAGGGACGACGGATCAATCACATCTGTTGGAGGAGAGACAGATCAGTTGCGGAGAGAAGGGACGACGAAGTCAGTCCGACGGATCAGTAGAGGAGGAGAGAGCAAATGATGAGTTGGACCTGGATCACACTACAGTCATTGGTGTAAAATAACCTGCACTAACGCCAGAGAGACGCGGTAACATTCGTGAGGTTGAATGTTTGTAGGCCCAGTAATTGTGGGTAATTTCATAAAAGCTGTGAAACTTGCTCATTGTGCTGATTGTATAAATTTAAATGATTTCTTTTCTATTTTTCAGTAACTGCGTACTCCACTTCTCGAGAGACCCAAAATCCCCTGAGATATTGTTTCATGTAATCACTGTAAAGTTGATAAATATAAAATTATCAAACCATTATAATTTGTTCATTAATAAATTAATGTCCTATCCCATGAAAAGGATATTACTATATATACATATATATATAACTATGTATATACTATATATATATATATATATATGAATCCCTATTTCCCTTGGTCGCGCCATAAGTTCAGAACGACTTTACGGATTTCATTCATCTTTTTTTATAATACTTTGTACAAGGTTCTTACGGAAAGAAAAATTTAGAAAATTTAAAAAATTCAGAAAACTTTACTACGAGAAGGCTGCTTTCGTTTCCTTGTGCGTTTGAATTTCCAAAGTGTATGTGGGCTGCCTATCTTCTCCGCTCGAGCGACCTTCCATTTCCCCCTCCATATTGACCGCGCTATATCCATTTTTGGTAAGTTTGGATAGACTAACTCGAGGTATACATCAGTCGGGGTAAGACTCGGCTGCTACCCCTACGAGCGGGGATGGAAAATTTTAAATAAGCAAAAACGGCCAATACTTTCATCATTCTTGGATCAATAGGACTATAATTTTAATCGCATACATAATCAAAGAGGAGGTTTCTTAGGGGCGGAAGTGGAGGGGCATCACATAAAAGTAACCAGAAATTAATCGAGATTAGGCTTTAAACAGCTATAATGTGAGCCACTGAGATTAATTCTGACACAAAAAACGCAATTTAAGTTACATATCATCCCCTAAAATTAGTTGGAAGGGAGGAAAACAGACTTCCGCAAACTATCTTTAACGGATGGAACAACACATTAGAGTAATACACAGCTACAACCACTTGGAGCGGTAGCGGGGGACGGTAATTTTTTTAAAATCCATAAACTGCTACTATTTCCTTAATTAGATAACGCTTTTGGTTAATTTGTTTGCATATAATACAACCCTATTCATCGTAGGGGGCGTGACATGAAAATAAAATAAGTGAAGTTTGGTATCGATCTGGTTCTACCGAACTCTTCATTCTGATATTTTGAATGCGATTTAAATTGCAGTTCACCACCTAACAGGGGGATTGGACGGGGTAAAACACACTTATGGTTAATCCATTTAAAGGATAGAACAATTTTAACTAAATCTAATTACCCCTGTGACTATTTACTGATTTTCTGTACTGCCAGGTCCTAGTAGATTTGTGTAAAATATTTTGTTCTATAAGATGGCCCATAATATGCGACCGTGAGGTTAGAGATAGAATTGTTTAATTTTAAGGAATTTCCTTGTATTATTTTTGTAAAAATATACGTAGTATGAATTTAAGAAAGAATAGCTGGCATAAAAATCGAAATATCAGAATTGTAATTATTAATGTAAATATGTTTATTGATCAAGTAAATTGTTTTCTTGTGTTTATTACAAAATATTATTAATATCCCTCCATTCATCTCGACACACGGTCACACCGAAATCAGACACATCAGAAGAAGAATCATACAAAGAAGCAAAACAATAATAAGTTCAAAAACACATCGAAAAAAATAAAATCCAGACAAGAGCGTGACCGTAACATTAAACTCTGAGAAGAATTTTTACCAGTAAAATAAGCTTTAATACAAAATCAGATATACAGTTCTATAAAGTTTCAACAAATAAACTCACTATTAACGAATGCATTGTAGAACAGAAGACGTAAGAGTTGCATAAAAGTCATTAATCTATATGAGACACAAACGGTGAATCTATTAAACCAAATATATATAGACATTTAACAAACAACAATAAAAGCGAATACTACGGGACTCATTAAAAGATTAAATGAAACAGCAGAAGACACTTAAAATAAATCAAGAAAGGAGCCACCAATATAAGAAAATATTTGAAACTGCAATAACATAAAACGCAGAATTCATCTCACGAGATGACAGCCAAATTCGCTAAGGAAGAACAGAAGAAATAATAAGTGTATTGAATTTCATGAAGGATATGAACATCTTCAAAATGTTTCAGATAAAATTATCTAAGTTATTTTAATTATAATACGTAGTATTGTATTATTGATTTGCACCGTCGGAAATGACCTAGTAGTCGACCAGACGTAAAAACATTAATAAAATGAGTTGACTATAGTGATGCACAGGTCATAGCAATCGTCCAATTCAGTACGTACAATTCCTCCATTAAGCACCTGTTTAAAACCAACTGCGACTTACAAAGTTTGCCATGAAGCAATCATACGCTTGCAGAATTTATTATCTTATTATGTGCTTCTTATCCCGTCATTCGGAAGGGCGTGAGACACGTACCCATTAGACCGACATACCTAATGCAGGTTTCCTGTACATCATTTTAGGTGAATTGCCTAGTGTGATTTTTAAACTACAGGCCGAGACCTTAGTTATCACTTAATTATCTTGCTATATCCTCCTCATCCCACAGTTTCCATTCCTTTGTTTGCTACTGTAGAGGTGAGTCACCCAACGGGAAAACTCTTACGTAACCTGTATTTATAAAATAATCTAAATATATGAGGCAATGTAATCGCTCGGTCTTGAGTTTATATACCAGACCTGTTCATTCATACTTCTAATTATAACGTTTGCCTTTGGGTGATCCTATACCATTCATCAAATCGCCGTGAATGTTTTTGTGTTTAGTGCTGATCACTCTAAACAAGGTTTCTGTCAATCTTTTGAAGATTTACGTTCCTTCCTCCCCCCCCCCCACACCCTTCCTTCAGGCCTAAAAAAGGTCCTACCCTCAAGACATATAGAAATTGCATATGAATGTATTTACCATCAAGTAGCCTGCTGTTTACTGTGAAATAATGCTAAAATGTAACTAACATTTTAAAGAAATATTACTTTTAAATTAGTTGATAATAAAGCAAAACGTTTTATAAGTCGTAATTCAAACGAATGAGGAATACGACTCTGGCCCCGCAGACGAATTTTCCTGTAAACAATTAGAAAGTATCTTTACTTTAAAATGTTATTTGGCAATGGCTGTGGGAGTTTCTCTCGCAGGCATTTCCGCCAGAGTGACTGCGGGGCTCACCTGATTGTGTCGGGAATGCCTCGTACTCTTTCTGGGTTTTTATCAAAGTTCTCACATGCCGAGACACCTTCACCTATTTTGGGAGGTATATGTATTGGAGTCGAAGACCTTGGGCATATGGCAAGAGGTTTCCGCTGATCCCATTGGATCATTCGGCCAATTGCCTCCTAAAACTGATGGAGACACGGAAAAGGGAAGGGAATGCTGCGACCCACCAGCAAACTCGTCTCCCGTCATTCGGAAGGGCGTGAGAATAGTACTGAATGCCCGACTTACCTGATGCAGGTTTTCTAGGGTTTTCCCTGCATCTCTTTAGGTGTAACACCGGGTAGGATCCTTAAACTATAGCCCGGGGGCCATGGTCAGCCCTTGGCTACCCTGTGCTACCTTCCGCATCACCCCTTTTCAGTTTCCTACCAATGCTATTAAAGGGGAGTTGCCTGTTTCAGGATCAGCCTCATGTAGCCTGTTAACCCCCCTCCCCAAAGGGTTGATCGAGGATTGCCTGTGGGAGTTTTCACTCGCAGGAATTTCCCCCCAGACTGACTGCGGGGCTCACCTGACTGTCGGGGATGCCTCGTAGTACTCTCTCTGTTTATTTTTCAAAGTTCTCACATGCCGAGAGACCTTCACCTATTTTGAAGGTATATGTTCTGGGGTCGAAGAGTTGTCCACTGATCCCATTGGATCAGTTGTCCAACTGCCTCCTAAAACTGGAGAAGTCACGATGAAGGGAATGCTTCGACCCCACAGGAAACTCGCCTCCCGTCATTGGGAAGGGCGGGAGAATAGTATCTAATAGCCCGACCAACCTGATGCCGGTTTTCTAGAGGTTTCCCTGCATCTCTTTAGGTGAAACACCGGGTAGGATCCTTAAACCCGGGGGCCCTAGTTAACCTTTGGCTACCTTGCTCTGCCTACCACATCCCCCTTTTTTCTATCTATTTCGTGTGCAATTAAAGGGGAGTTGCCTGTTACAGGATCACCCTCATGTAACTTGTTACCCTCAAAAAGTTGTGAGGTGTAATTTAACGTCATCTTAGGTTCCATAAAATTCTGTTATAAGTAGCCGTTCGATCAAACTGACTAAAATTATCATAAAAATCAATACGTCATTAGCAACATTAATTTAAATATGAGGGCATAACGTGGAATATACAACAAATGAGTAGATGACATTGAAATTACTTTTCATGTAACAAGTGGTTGCCAACGTGTTTTATAAATAAATCCGTGTATTCTGCACCTTAAAGTTTTCCTTATTACCTTATCTTACAATGGCGTTGAGTCTATGTGTGTAGACTGTCATTTCAAACCTACTTAATTACCTCATATACATCTTCAAAATGATAAAACAGCATTATCTAAAGACTGGGAAGGTCAACTAGATACCAAGTAAACAGAATCATTTTTCTTTCTTAAAAACTTCCTTAAATTTAAAACTATGAATTCTGAATTCGTTAGCTCATCGGAGCTAAAAAGAAAGCAGAATTATAGTTATGAATTTGAGAATCATTCGCGTGTAATGAGAACCAAATATCTTTGAAGAGCTAAAGATACTAAATAAATAAAATACTAATCATAAACTCATCTCCTAACTTATAAAAGTACTCAACTTGAATTTTTGTTTTTATTAATCACAACACACAGGTCTTGATATAAGAAAAACAGCATCTATCGGCATTTCTGCCATATTCATCCGTCAAACGAAACATTTTTGATATATCGGTATTCCTACAATAAATAATATTTCATTCCCCTTTAACTTACCAGTACTTCTCATATATTTACCATGTAACGTTTGAAAAATGATTTTCATTTTACTTTAAATTAAGGAAACAAGGCGAATAATAAGAAAATTTATAATTTGATAATTTACATCAAACAAACACAACAAATAATAAAACTTATCTTCCCGTTCTTTAAAAATATGCATTTTATAAAATTAATTTTATTTATAAATTAAACAATTGATGACCTTTTATAGACCTCTATTATAAAATTTACTTGTAACAACGTTTGGGCATGTTTTATGCCTTCTTTAGGTTTTTTCCTCCCTATAGAGGAAAATGTATAGAAAATTAACCCTAGGGCGCTGAAATTGAAAAGTAATTTTTAAAAGCATATTTGGAAACAAAAACTTACCACAACAATGTCAAAACATAACAAAATTTCATCAGAAGTCAAACAATATAGTAGAGATCCGAGGCAACAAACAACAGTTCAACTCTTTTCCCACCTGTAGTTATTACCAGACTGAATGTTGGCCAGCGGCAATGGAGTGACGAATAGTAACGGGAAGCTTCAGATCTCAAAAAAATAAGTGACAAGAGGGAAAAGAATTATAGATAACACAGTAGTAAATGAACCCAGTTAAACTAAAGCAATACAATAAAAATTATAAATATGATAATAAGAAAATAACGTGTTATAAGTATAACTTAAATTACTCGTGTCATTTTGCGAATTGAGCGTGTTTTTAGTGGTTCTAATGTGTATCATTTCGGACAAGTTCCTTTTGTATAAATTTTGTTCTAAACCTTTTCCCAGTCAAAACCGCGTTTCTCCTGAAGCCTATATATGGTGACTACTACATGGATCGTCATTTTGTAGTTGTTCTTATGTCCCTTAAGTCTAGTTCGCAACGCACGCTTCGTTTGACCTATATAACATTTTTAGCAGTAGGGCGCACTGCAATTAGTTTTGTAAATCACATTATGTTGCGAATAATTTTCCAAATCGTCTTTGCCCCTTTTATAAATTTATTCAGTTTATTAGTCATAGTAACTGAAAAGCCAAAACTAATGAATATATTTTTTTAATTTCTCGCTGACATTTCCATAATAAGGTAGCACCACACATAGTTTCTCCTTATCTATATTCCTAACATTATCAACTGTGGTTGGGTTAGAATAACGGTGTTTGTGAATTATTTTAAAAATATGTTTATTAATAAAGTTCAAAGGGTACGAATTAATAATTAAGATATATTATTATAAATGTATTATATTGTTTATGTGTACAAAAAAGATCATATATTGTACGTATGTTTGTATGTAGGTTACGCATACAAATTAAACGCGTGGAGTAATTTCAAACAAATTTTGCATATACGTTCCTTGGAGCTCGAAAATCAGCACTGTTGGAGTACGTCTACCACTCTATACAGACAGGGGTGGAGGTGCGGAAATTTTTTAATATGCAATATCGGCCCGTGTTTCTGTTGAATAAATACTTTTCGGGGTCAATTACTTTAACGGCGTTTCCCGCAATTTGTATCCGTCCTATCCAATTGACATATAGAATGCATGACATACAGAATACATTATGCCCTTACGTAGCCTTCTTGTATGATGGCGTGCGGCGGCGACGACGACGTTGGCGAGAAACAGAAAGTAAAATGTTAGATATATTTAAGAATTAATATCCCGGCCATCGCAGGGCACTCAGATAGTAATTAAATAAATGTGATATTAATAAATCTGTAAAAACCTAAGTAAAACAGAGACAATTATGTGTTTAAAGAAAAATTGAGAAAGGTTTATTATTTCTATTTGCCTTCTTTGCAGGATACCGAGAATAAATGGTTATCGGAGTCAATTACACTAATAATATCTAATAATTCTCTCCCACAAGTGTTCCATTTCCGAAATTTCTCTAACTCCGAGAATACAATATGCCCTTACGTATTCCTTCGCTTGTATGATGGCGTGCGGCGGCGACGACGACGTTGGCGAGAAACAGAAAGTAAAATGTTAGATATATTTAAGAATTAATATCCCGGCCATCGCAGGGCACTCAGATAGTAATTAAATAAATGTGATATTAATAAATCTGTAAAAACCTAAGTAAAACAGAGACAATTATGTGTTTAAAGAAAAATTGAGAAAGGTTTATTATTTCTATTTGCCTTCTTTGCAGGATACCGAGAATAAATGGTTATCGCAGTCAATTACACTAATAATATCTAATAATTCTCTCCCACAAGTGTTCCATTTCCGAAATTTCTCTAACTCCGATATTTAGCGTCAGTGGCGGTAGGTGGAGTCCTCGGCGCAGACATCTTCTCTCAAAAACAAGTAGTTCATGGAGATGTGTGTCTGCAATGGACGCACAAACGGGACGCACATACTCAACATTGGCCTAATGATGGAAAGTCTCGGTGTCAGACTAGACCTAGGGTAAAAAACACGGTGTTTTTGATATGGTCTGATGTAACCCTCCACGCTAACCTATCTTGCGCAAGCCTTTACGATTCCTCATAACTACAACATCCCTGGCCTCCCTCTTCTGTTCTTACCCCAAACACACTTCCTCATATCCTAATTTTATAAGACCCTCATGTCTCAAAACGTGGCCTTTTAAATCTATACCTTCTCTTGGTCAACGTTCACCGTTTTGATTGCTCTTCTCCTATTCTGCTTACAATTTCCTCGTTAGGAACTCTATCCACCCATCCGGTTTTCAGTAGTCTCCTAAAGCACCATATTTCAAAGACTGTTTTCATTTCCTTCCTGCAACTCCTACCGTCCACGTTTCGCACCCTTATAACGTGACACTCCATACGAAAATTTTTAGTAACTATTTCCTAATATTTACACTTATATTACCCATAAGTAAATTCCTCTTTTTATACGAAAGCTACCTGCTGTGTGCTATCCTACTCTTTATGTTTATCTGTAAACTTCGATCCATCCCTACTTATTATCGCTGCCTATGATACAGAACAATTTCCATAACTTCTTTAAAAATGATCCCTTCCCAATCTACCAACATTTTTATTCCCACTTTTTCCGAAACTACACTCATACCAGATGGTTACATCCAAATTTTTTTTTAGATTACTCCTAACCTCTTTCTCCCAGACAGATAGACTCATGCCATTTATTATGGTTATCCAACTCTTCTTCTGAATTCCCTAATACTACAATACCATCCGCTACAAGACGTATGGTTTTTATATTCTTGTATTTGAAATAGTATATATACTGGTATATAGTTGTCGAGTGCTGAGTGGATTCGGTGAGATTATTAATATAGTGCGTTCACATCAAAGTTCGCGTGAAATGACAAAATTGTTCGATCACTGTGGAATTCACTTCAAGGGTCGCCGCAGGAAGTGTGATCGGCCCCTTATGTTCCTTGCATCCATAAATGGCATAACAGTCAGTATAAAATCTCAATAAAACTTTTGCTGATTGTATGATTGATAGGGAAATTATAAACGTGGAGGGTGGGCAGATTCTGCAGACTTAATGAGACAAATGGTCAGTTAGAAATAAAATGCAACGAAGAGCAAGGCAATAGTTTTTACAAAAAAGAGAAATGTTCTTCCAATTCAATGTAAAATGGGAAACGAAGTAGTAACGGATTCAAACAACTGTAAATATCTTGGTATCACGATTAGTAAATATTTAAATTTAGGTAATCAAGTGAGCGAGGTGCGCTATATATAATACTCGTGAACCGGATAGAAATAATAAATTATCTTACGGAGCCGACATGTGACTCTAAAACTGATCA
Organism: Eucriotettix oculatus; assembly: GCA_034510155.1. Lineage (NCBI taxonomy): Eukaryota > Metazoa > Arthropoda > Insecta > Orthoptera > Tetrigidae > Eucriotettix > Eucriotettix oculatus. The sequence goes on along the minus strand of CM067376.1, from coordinate 235,440,263 downwards.
CACGTTCAAAATTAAAGAAAAAGGGCAACGTACAGACGTAGGAAAATTTTCATTTGTAAATAGATCAAAACGCATTGGAATTCCTTGCCAGCCAGAATACTGAGCGACATTTCCATGTAACGCCAATCATTTAATGGAGGAAAGCTAGGAAACCAAATGTGAGAATTTATCTATAGTAATATACTAATAAAGAAAATATATATATATACTTATTAGAATCAGTGAAGTGCAAAATTATATCCTAAACAAAGCATTAAAATAGTGAAGTGCAGTGAAGTTAATTCTCTGTGGTACCTGACTTCTCTTTTTCTTTCAGGTTAAAATCTTATAAGACAGTAGGAAATTGTTCCTGAATTTCAATTGCATTAGTAATTTGTTGTATTTGAATACTATTGTGCTTATTTTGTATATAGTTGCCACCGGGAAAATACCCAATAGCAGCTAAGTATTAATAATAATAATTGATTTTCCATGTTCCGTTTTAACATTCTTCACCTGCCTGTTCATTATATTAAACAGACACAGGCGCCAGGTATGTATCACTGTATTAACTCCTTTCTTGATATCTGCTTTCATCTTTCTTGATCTTCATATATCAATTACAGCACTTGAGGGTAAAGCCATACGTTCATCGCGAAAAGTAATGTCGTGGTATGTCTTGGACCTGCAACATTTGGCCATAATCCCGTGAAGTGCATGATACTTGTCGGATACTTTACGTTCTTACATATAATTCGAAGGTGGTGGTGTTTAAAAGACATCCTATCATCCTTATCATTATACCAAGATATCTGATAGGACGATTTTTCGAATAGATTTCGCAGTTTCCGACCGTTAAGGGTGATGGATTCTCTAGATTTTCTGCCCAGTGAAAAGAACTGCCTCTGTTTTTTCTTCCGCCACCTTGCAGTCCATGTCCGTAGCCATTGCACCAATCACATAATTAGCCTCATTGGCTATCTGAACTATTTGTTCCCGAGTGCTTAGCGACGGACGACAATTGCTATGTCAGCTGCGAAGCCATAATTTTGCTTTCCTGGGAATCTCAGAGTCTTATACATCATCATAATAATGTTACACACAGGGGCTCTTAGTTACCGATCTTGTGGGAGCTCTGTGATTTCGTACTTTTCCACGCCGGTTTCGTATCGTTAGAGAAGAGTTCTGTTGTGAGATGAATATTGTCACAATTCTTCTTATGTTATGATTGGACACCTGTAACTGCGCAATACTCTCGAGGATACTACTCATCTTGCCGAGTTGAAACAGCGTTTCTGATGTCCAAGGTGATTATGGGCAGTATTTTTCAGGGCCTCTTTTTCCATCTCTTCCGCACCGAAATTGCTTGGCGAGCGGTTTCAACTACCAAATTAACTGCATGATGGTTGAGCGTCCTTTCCTAAAACCATTACTGGCTGATCAGAAAACCATTCTTATCTTCTACCGCCTTCAACAGTCTATTGTATACCAACCGCTCCAACACTTTCCCCAAAGTATCAAGCATACAGAGTGGGCGGTATGATGATGGAAGTCCGGGCGGTTTATTTGGCTTTGGCAGTAATACCAGTCGTTGAAGTTTCCAAGGTTCAGAAATACACCCTCTTTCAAACAAGAATTGAACAAGTCAATGAAAACGTCTGGTCTTGCTTTCATCGCAGCTTTGGTTACAATATTTGGTACACCATCGGGGCCACACGCCTTATTTATATTTATATATATATTATATTTATATTATATATTCATATATATGTGTGTGTGTGTCTTCCTCACAGAGAACTTTCTATCCTGGGAGTCGCCTCCTATGATGAGCACATTGTAAATAAAACGGCACGCCGGAACGCGCCAGGTAGTATAAAGTCTGTTAAAGGTCACAAATAGTTTATTGTATTTATAACAAACGTAATTATTAAAATGCTTATAGATGTGATATCTGTTAAACTGTATTTTCATTGTATTGTACTGATCATATCACTGAGCCTTGGGCGCAAACTCTGTTAATTATGTCCCTTGATGTCGTATAATATTTTAATTACTTGATTACTGTTTCCTTGACATTTTCTGTAACAGCGTACACCTATGAACGGTCTCCAAATAAACAAGGACCCCTCACAATGAAGAAAAAAAATACACTTTCACTGTAAATATGAACTATTTACTGAAACTTTCCTACCCCTGTATTGAAGAAAAATAAAAATCTCCTCTCGTCACAGTAGATCTACTCCATAGTATCCATATTTTTCACCCGAAAAAATTTATTTATTAATAGAAGCTCTTAACACGCAATTTAATGAATCTGTCGCAGTATTTGATTAATAGTAGCTCTGTACAGACCATCTAATAGATCTGTCACAGTAGTTATGTTTCTTTTTTATGGGTAACAGGTTACGTGAGGGTGTTCCAGAAACTAACAGTGCCTTATAATGTTCGGACTTTCTGTGTGATTTTATAACTTAAAATTTATAAGAAAATAAATTAAAAATTAATAGAATAAAAATCATCTAAAATCATATGGATGAACTAAAAATAAATATAAACATTAGAATATCTGACTTAAATTTTAAAAAATGAAAAATTAAGAAATATTAAAAAAACGCTGTAACACGTAAAATAACCCCCTAAATAGTATCAAAATTCACCAGCAGAATAAAGCAGGCTATAATGGTGAAATGCTGAAATTGAGTTTCCAACATTCGCTAAGAGATAGCAGCACTTTCTATAAATATGTAGTGGATCGAGTAAGTCGCTACATAAAATAATAGTTTGAGGATTAAATGGAAATACTTCATTCAACTCAATAAAACGATTAAGTTGATTGCGTACGTTATGAAAACGTTGAAAGTACATTTAAATTATATCGTGTCTGACAAAATAAATGCGTCCAAATATATTGAAAACGTAGAGTGCTTTACGAAGGTTGAACTAAGAATTATTTAAACCCGACTCATAAAACGTAACATTACAATATTTCAATGAATGTTATATTTTTGGCACGTTCATATAAATTATCTTTAAGACCAGTTTATTAATGCAAAAGTATCTCAGCGGCGAATCTCATCTTCGGGATGACATGATAGACACTTTGGCGGCAAAGGTCTTTGTTGGATAAAACATTGTTTAAATTTGTTTTAAATATATTATTACCTTAAGTAATGGCTGTATTTATGGCTGAAAAATATAAAGTATAATGTTAATCACAAAGATTGTATTTTCATAAGGCAAGAAATTGAAAGTAGTTCATTGATATAAACTTAACAACAGGCTGGTGTTCCAGTAGTATTCACAAAGACAGAAAGACAGAAATCCTCTTATGGCTGGTCTCGCCTGATTCGGGACCATGGGATACGAACCTTGGATTGGTAGTGCAAAGCTACCATGGATCCCACATGGCATTTTGAGTAAGTTGAATTGATTATAACTCGTCGTGTTACGAAATTAATACTACAGTACTGAAAAAGAAACTCGCACCTCTAGAAAGGTATATTTTGACTTTTGGAGACTTCATGGAGTTAATAATAAATATGCGATTGATCAAAACAAGTTATGTAAGTCACACACCTAAGAAAGTGAAATAGCACTTAAGAGCACGTTATTCGAGCGATTATTACACAATAGACGATATTTGTCGAGAGCCCACTACTGTGGACTTTGACCCAAACTTTTAGACCTTATCCGTCGAGACACCAAAATGAAATATGTTTTATATTAGATAAAATCCACATATTTCTAATGGTGTCAACTAGAAAACAATATCAGGTATCCTCCTGAACGATTTATACCTCTGAAAAATCTCATTTTTGTCGTTTTTCACTTTGGCGCCAGGTTTGCTGCTCCAAATTTACCTAAGTATATTGTCCACAAAGCTGTAAATCGTCCAACCTGTAGACACGTAGAAATGCAAACTACAAACTATGAATACCGTACCTATCTTATTTATCTCTGCAGGAGAATTTGAAAATACGAAAAAAATGGCACTATTTTTTTCGCCAACGTTGTGGGCCCTTAGCTGCTAGGGATGAAATTTGTTTAAATATTTGTTATTATTGTCGCAATCTACGCATACAGTTTATCTTGGAAACGAATTTTCAGGGTCTATTCTCTAAAAACTGCCACAATATTGAAGCTCAAACGTGGCACTTTTGAAACGACGTCGTCTCCGACGAACCGCAGGCTTCGTATTTCAGTCAGAAGTGCATATTTCGAACTGAAATTTTGCATATGTTCATCTAAGTCTTCATAGTACAATATTGGTCACTTGGCATGATTTTTTTTTTCACAAAATATTCTCTGTCCTTGATAAATATACAGCGCCAAAAATATGGGCGGTACTGTCAGGATTCCTTATATCGACGTAAAAGCCCGAATCTCAGTCATAAATAGATATTTCGAACTTAAATTTTGCATATGTTCATCTGAGACGTCAGAATACAAACTGACTAAATTTGACATTTTATATTTTATAGGGAGGTTTCTTTTGTTTAAAGTCGCATCAACTACTATGGTTATTAGTGACTACGATAGAGGGAACTCGTGATCTGTAGTTACACAGTTTCAAAACACACACACAACATGCATGCCCACGAGCTAATTAATTATACTAGGCGGCACATAGTTGTCGCGATGATGTAGTTGAACTTCTTCTCCAGAAAAAAGCTGATATTAATTCCAACAATTACGCGGCAAACGAGTCACATCATAGGATACGATAATCCCTACGTTTGATAAAGTGACTTTAGTGAGAATCTCTTTAAACCCTTCACGATTTTCAGCACTAGCTCCAGTTAAGCCGAGATCTGGACCGCAGGACCTCTGTGATGCGGAGGCCCGGTGATTCCAATGAAACCTTAGTTTCGGCAAAAAAACGGAATCAGATACAAAAAATTGTTAACATGATTGAATAGAGACAGTAGACTTATGTTTGTCTTTTCAACTTTGATGTCAATCTTTCCTCAAATTTTGATATGTCCTTGCCCAAGGATATATCTCATTTATTAAAAATTAACAGATGACAGCTCTCTTTTCCCATTTCTTAAGTTCTTCCCAACTATCTTAAATCTGAAGCAGAAATATAATGTGAAAGTATATATTATTACAAAGATGATCCATACAGCACTAAACCAAATGGAATGCTCAAATATAATTGTAGTACGTCTTAGGATTGTTTTGTATCTGTGTACTCGTTTAATATTCAAAATACTTTGTATTTATATACTAATATTACAACTAAACATGAAATTTATGATTTACAAATAATCTCATGAGAACTACAGAAAAAAAGGTAAATAATGAAATGTTGCTTCCACTGTCGCATACCACTGGATCGCCTATATTTGGGTTTTCCTTGTTTACTGTTCCAATGTGAAACTATTCTTAGACGGTAGAAATGTTGTCGCTTGCACTCCTTTCAACATATATTTATAAATTTTAGAATATCGTAAACTGGCACATAAACATTAATTTTAGTTCATAATACATCTATTTCAAGGTATATGTATTTTATGGTTGTTGGATTCCATTAGCATCCATCGGCATGTGTCATGTACTTATAGTCGCAAAAATTAACTGGAGTTCGAGTAACGGCTTAAAAGCTAATAGTAAAACAGAAGTTAGTTTAGAAATAAATCCATTTTAGTTCTAGATCCATACACGTAGGTGTAACTGATAATCATTATGATAAAAGTTTTTATATGAACACAAAAACACGTAACTTAGTTGCGTACATAAAACACAGCAAGGTCTGATCAATAGAATAATTGATAAAAATCATAGACAGGTTTGTAAGAAAGACAAAGAAAAACAATATTTTTTACATTTCCGAATCAACCGTCAAACGTGTTGTAAATTCTTTCTTTATTATCACATTCTAGGTTGCAAAAAGATACATGTAACAATATATCGCTCATAATAGTTTTATTAAATTGATTACATTGAAAAGAATTGACTTCAACATACAGCATATATTTATTGACTTGTTTGGTAGTTATGTTATTCCACTTTTTTTTCAAATCTTGAAATGATTTTAACATAGTCAGAAATATTAAACATAAAGTTACCATTTCAGACAAACATAATGTTAAATACGAAATTAACTATTAAGATTGCGAAGCATTGTTACGCCAGCTAAATGAAACGCTTTTTAAAAACCATATCAATAGGCATACAATAATTGGAAATTCTACGGTAAAAATTATTCAGTCGGTTACAAACATATTTACTGAAATAATCATAACTTCAATTGGCAAATAATGCATTTATTATTCTAGAATGACGTGACAAATGTTACTTACCAGATCAATAATTCGGTCAGTAATGATTTCTTGTTATTATAAACTTTTGAGAATTCAATGTTAAAAATATTTTACTGGCCAACCTCTATCCTATTGAGTGTATTTACAAGTATATAAACATTAGATTTTTGAAATTAATTCGCTACAATCTAAAAAATGTTTTAAGGAATAATACACTCAATGATTTCATTATTTTACCTTAATATCTCGCTCATTTTTAAATCAAAATATTTTTTTCTTTTTTCATTAAAGAACACAAAGATTTCTAATTTGTATTTAAAATTAATTCTTCGACTTGTGATGTCTGTTGTATTGCCCAAACGAAGAGAACTCAGAATATATGGATTAAGGAGCATATGTCTAATTTTAAACTGTATAATTTGTGGTGTCTCATGTCCCCTACATTGAATCGGTAAAGCAAGAATAATATAGCTTAATACTCTACCGAGTCGCGTACAGCAGGACAAAACCGAGGATGGTCAATGTCAAGTCGGGGTGAAACCTTGCCGATTACGACATTATTTATTGCCTGGATTATTGTTGAGCAATTGGTGCAGGGAGTCTGCCTGAGAGAGACGCAGAGAGAGAAAGCAGAGGCAGAACAAGCAACATTTATAAAATTAGTTTCTGCACGTTTCGAGAAGAGAGATTCATTTGTTGGAGTACAGAAAATAAAAATATAACATTTGATACGGATTTAATCTGAAGGAGAGGCGCTAGAGGATCTTAATCAGAAGAAAACGTTATACAGCAGAAGAGTAGCCGGCGTACGAATAGGAATGAAGAACGACGTCACCAGGCGTTATCATCCGGTAACGGCATTTTTACCTGGTTTTTCCTTGAAAACCATTCTCGTTTGATTCGCGATTGTTTTTATTTCATTAATATTATTTTTCATTATTGTTTCCGAGAGCAGCCATTTAAGGAGCTGCATAGATTCTTTTTGCTTTACCGACGTAGCCAAATTGATAACACAATTTATTCGTAAATTTATTTTTACTGTAACTTTTAGTTTGAGTTATATTATTATTTTGTAAACAATTTTATCATGTATTACCACAGTTTCGATCTTATCATCATAATTAAATTAATTATATTAAAGTTAACTATTTCTTGTTTCTCTCTGATCTTCCCTTGTTCAAATCAGTATTTATAATATAGCCGTTTGATAAACAAGTCATGGGACCATAGAGACGGTTTAAATTATTTCAGTAACTTTCTATTTTCAATCTTTGTTAATGGTGGTATTTATTTTTCGATTGAACACCAATAATACTCTTAACAGCTCCTAGTTTATAACCCTGATATTACCTGGAATGTTTGTGCGACTTCACAAAATCTATCCGTTTATATATTGTATTAAGTGATTTCGCCCTTCAGGCGTTTTGTGAAGAAGACTTCTGAAAACCATAATAAATAGCATGAACGTAGTCCTGAAGAAAGAGTTGAATATGAGGATTAATAGAGGGAAAACCAAGGTAATGGAGTGTAATATGGGAAACAATGGAATAACAAAGAGTGTTAGATTGGGAAGGGATATTTTGACGGAAGTTAAGGAATTCTGTTACTTGGGAAGCGTAATAACTAGGGATGGTAGAAGTATAGTAGACATAAAGAGTAGGATAGCACAGGCAAGGAAGGCTTTCGTGAAAAAGAGGGATTTACTTACGGGTAATATAAATGTGAATATTAGGAAATCGTTGCTAAAAATGTTAGTATGAAGCGTGGCGTTATATGGGTGCGAAACGTGGACGATAGAAGTTGGGGAAAGGAAAAGAATAGAATCTTTCGAAATATGGAGCTATAGGCGAATGCTGAAAATCAGATGGGTGGATAGAATCACAAACGAGGAAGTTATAAACAGAATAGGGGAAAAGCGAACAATATGAAGGACGTTGACTAAGAGAAGGGATAGATTAATAGGCCACGTTTTAAGACACGAGGGTCTTGTAAAATAAGGTGTGTGGGGTAAGAACAAAAGAGGGAGGAAAGGGTGGAATTCGCTAAGCAGAATAAGGAGGTTGTTGGGTGTACTAGATATAAGGAAATGAAAAGGCCTGCGTAAGATAGGTTAGCATGGAGGGTTGCATCAAACCGGTCTTAGGACTGAATACCACAACAGCAACCATTAATCCAAATTCGAGGTGTCGTCTCCATTTTGAGACTTCATTAGGCATACTACAAACGTAACATTTCAATAATTCCATATTGGTTCTGTTAGAATTTTTCATACATAAAACATGGTTCAAAACTTACAAATTTAGCAATTGATGATCTTCACTTCATGACTCTCTCGCCCGAAATGATTATTAATATCTGAAAATTTATATGAGAGGAATTTGGTGTCGCGGACAATCTCCCGTGATTGTTACGGCCGAAATGATGTGGTAACAATGATTGCTTTCGGAAGTAAATTTTAAGAATGGAGCTTTATTTCAAAAGCGAATCGTATGTTTTGGTCAAATTACTCGTAACATACATTACATTGTGTGTATGAGGGTTGCACCTGATATATAATATTTCACTCATCATTTTCGAAAAGTAGTTATTTTCTGCATCTAAAATTTGGCCGTCTTTTTACTGATTTGAACTTCGGCCCCGTACTCATGGTCGCGCGACACAAGGTACATTGTTGCAAATGGGAGTGTTCATGGTGTCGCGCGGTTCCATTGGTCGTGAGTAGTTCTGCGCGACTCCAGAATTCGGACGTGTACATTTCTCTTATGGAGCTGTACACATATGTTTCGCGTTTTACCTGAAACTACAATTCTCTCGGTTTATTTACGGATTACAACAGTCCGGCTGTATGATCTGTACTTTTAATTTACAATATCTATATGGGTCTGACTCAAGCTATAATATAGTACTTAAAATTAAAAGCCAAATGGTTATGAAAAATAGATTATATAAAGTTTCAATAAATATATACGACGCTTCTATCACATCGGCGACATTGAGGACAATGATGTTGCGGTGAAAATTAAATATATTAGAAAATTCTTATTATTATTAAATGTTGTAACCTGTGAATTCCACTAGGAAAATATAAGGAATCCTGACAGTACCGCCCATATTTTTGGCGCTGTATATTTATCAAGGACAGAGAATATTTTGTGAAAAAAAATCATGCCAAGTGACCAATATTGTACTATGAAGACTTAGATGAACATATGCAAAATTTCAGTTCGAAATATGCACTTCTGACTGAAATACGAAGCCTGCGGTTCGTCGGAGACGACGTCGTTTCAAATGTGCCAATTTTGATCTTCAATATTGTGGCAGTTATTAGAGAATAGAACCTGAAAATTCGTTTCCAAGACAAATCGTATGAGTAGATTACGAAAGTAATAAAAAATATGTAAACACATTTCATCCCTAACAGCTATGAGCCTGCAAAGTTGGCGAAAACTTTGTGCCAATTTTTTTCAGTATTTACAAATAATCCAGCAGAGATAAATAAAATATATGAGGTATTCATATTTTGTAGTTTGCATGCTTACACAAATGTCTACAAGTCAGACAATTTACAACGTTGTAGACAATATATTTTGGTACATTTGGAGCAGTAAACCTGGCGCCAAAGTGAAAAACGACAAAAATGAGCTTTTTTGGAGGCATAAATTGTAGATAGGGACACCAAATATCGTTGTCTAGTTGACACCATTAGTAAGATGAGGATTTTCTCTAAAAGAAAATATAATTTATTTGGTGCCTCTACGGATGTCTAAAATTTTGGGTCAAAGTCCATTGTAGTTTGTTCTCGACATATATAGTCCCATCGTGTTTTGTTGTGAAATAATAACGTGCTCTTAATTGCAATTTCAGTTTTTTAGGTGTATGATTTACATATAAACTTGTAAATGTAAACTTGATCAATCGCCTATTTATTATTTACCCCATGTTGTCTCCAAAAGCCTAAATATACCTTTCTCGAGGCACGAGTTTCTTTTTCAGTACTGTAGCATTAAATGATCTTCGAAACACAAGTAAGAATCAAATACAACACACTCAAAATCTCCATGGTCCAGAGTGAGGTGAAACCAGCCATGAGGAGGGTTTCTTTAACTACAGGTTCTCAAGCCTGATACGTTTATATAAATGTATATTTTATATAAATTTATTATCGTTTGACTTGAAGACTATTTTTCTTAAATAATAATGTCTTGTTTTAAGAAACTCATTCTAAAATAGTTTAAAAAATTCCTGTTTCAATTCCACACTTTTGGTAGAGTGTTACTAAAATAAAATGAGATAACCAGGCACTTAAAATATCCGTGTGTTGTTTCTGCTGTTTTTAACGACGAAAGAGAATACAAAGACATTTTATTTCTTCTAGTTCCATGTCTGAAATAAAGTGAAATATTATTACTGGTAATCCAGCAGTCTGGCTACGTAGCATCAGTCAACAATGGCTCAAGTCGCTACCCCATGGGTACAGTTCAGGAGTATTAGCTAGTCGTGCACATAATATCTATGTCGCATATTATAGCTCACTTTTACTACGGCATTTGTTGGTATGTAAAAGCGATTATGAAAATATTGGCGTTATAAAATATATAGCTGTCTGTTCAGGATTTGTTGTACGTCAAGAAACGCATCCTTTAAATGTAATAGATAATAAGTATAGCGTGCGTTAAAAAGATGTAGTCTCAGTCTCCATATCCCGTTCGTTTGAAGACAATGTTCTTAAGAATGACAGCAATTCGGCAGGTCTGTTGGTGTGGTAGACCTCAAACGACAATACTCCCCTTCCCCTTCTCCTTTCCCCGCCACGTAGAATCTCGGGAACCGTACAGTGCTGCCGCTCGCTGTCGCGCGACCATTTGTACCAGGCCTTAAAGTCAGAAAATTATGTTTGAACATACCCTAAAGTTTCGTTGATTGTATTACATATGTCGTGTTTGTAAAATTTTATGTTTGGGGTTTATACTGATTTACTGTTTCACCTAAAGAGGTTCCAATAAAAGCAACGACAACATTAACAAGTACTAAATTTTTATTATTAAATTTTTATTTGTGACTCATTAATAATTTTTCTATTTTATAAAACCACATGTTATTATTGTGGTATTCAGAACTAAGATTGTTCTCATGAAACCCACGATGCTAACGTACCTTGCGCAAGCCTTTTCATTCCGCATTCTCCCATCCCAAATACTCCCTCATCTTCTTAACGTACTCCATCCTTGGCCTTCCACTTCTGTTCTTACACTTCCATCTAATGCTAATTTTAGAATCCCCTCATGTCTTTAAAACGTGTCCTATTAATCTATCCCTCCTCTTGGTCAACTTCCTCCATATTGTTCGCTTTTCCCCTATTCTGTTTAGAACTTCCTCGTTATTTACTCTATCCACCCATCTGATTTTCAGCATTCGCCTATAGCACCACATTTCAAAGTCTTCTATTATTTTCCTTTCCGCAACTCCTATCGTCCACGTTTCGCACCCATATAACGTCACGCTCCATACGAACAATTATAGCAACGATTTCCTAATATTCACACTTATATTACCCGTAAGTAAATTCCTTCTTTTTGCGAAAGCCTTCCTTGCCTGTGCTATCCTACTCTTTATGTCTACTATACCTCTAGTATCCCTACTTATTACGCTTCCCAAGTAGCAAAATTCCTTAACTCCCGTCAAAATATCCGTTCCCAATCTTACACCCTTTGTTCCCAAACTACACTCTATTACCTTGGTTTTCCCTCTATTAATCCTCATATTGAACTTTTTCTCCAGAACACCGTTCATGCCATTTATTATGGTTTCCAAGTCTTTTTCTGACTCCCCTAATACTACAATATCAAAGGCAAAGCGTATGGATTTTATTTCTTCTCCTTGCAGTATGATTCATTTTGTATATTCCGTTTTAACTTTCTTCATCGCCTGTTCTGTATATAAGTTAAACAGCATGGGCTTACTTCTTGATTTCTGCTTTCTTTTCTTGATTTTCTATTCTAATTACTACTGCCTGTCTTCTGTAGAGATTTTGTATAAGCCTCCTTTCTCGATATTATTCTACATAAAATACGTGGTAATAACATTTATTTTAAGGCTTAGAAATTGATTCCTATTACCTGGTACAAAAGCAAGATGAATGGACTAACAGCGAACTGTACTCTCCGCAATGAGAAATTGTCGAGAGACAAGCTGCGATGGCTGAACGAGCTGTAGCGCAATGTCTGCAATTTGGCACTGGAGCCCAGATAGGTTTTAAAGAAATCTCAATTCCACCAAGGAAAATAATGAAACATAAATTAATAAACTCGACGAGGAAATAATATTTTAAATAATTTTGTTTGTGAAACATTTTTTTTTGGTTAACAGGCTACATGAGGGTGATCCTGAAACAGGCAACTCCCCTTTAATAGCATAGGAAGGGAATTGAAAAAGGGGGGATGCGGAAGGTAGAGCAAGGTAGCCCAGGGTTATCTACGGCCCACGGGCTATGCTTTAAGGATCCTACCCGGTGCTTTACCTAAAGAGATGCAGGGAAAACCCTAGAAAACCTGCATCAGGTAGGTCGGGCATTGGCTACTATTCTCACGCCCTTCCGAATGACGGGAGACGAGTCTGCTGTGGGGTCGCAGCATTCCCTTCTCCGTGTCTCCACCAGTTTCAGGAGGCAGTTGGCCGACTGATCCAATGGGATCAGCGAACAACTCTTGCCATATGTCCAAGGTCTTAGACCCCAGTACAAATACCTCCTAAAATAGGTGAAGGTGTCTCGGCATATGAGAACTTTGATAAAAAATACCCAGAGAGGGTGTGAGGCATTCCCGACATAATCAGGTGAGCCCCACAGTCACTCTGGGCTGTTTGTGAAACATTTTTTTTGGTTAACAGGCTACATGAGGGTGATCTTGAAACAGGCAACTCCCCTTTAATAACATAGGAAGGGAATTATAAAGGGGGGATGCGGAAGATAGGGCAATGTAGCCAAGGGTTAACTAAAGCCCCCGGGCTATGGTTTAAGGATCCTACCCGGTGTTTCACCTAAAGAGATGCAGGGAAAACCCTAGAAAACCTGCATCAGGTAGGTCGGTTATTGGGAACTATTCTCACGCCCTTCCGAATGACGGGAGACGAGTTTGCTGTGGGGACGCAGCATTCCCTTCTCCGTGTCTCCACCAATTTCAGGAGGCAATTGGCCGACTGATCCAATGGGATCAGCGGACAACTCTTGCCATATGCCCAAGGTCTTTGACCCCAGTACATATACCTCCTAAAATAGGTGAAGGTGTCTCGGCATATGAGAACTTTGATATAAAATACCCAGAGAGAGTGCGAGGCATCCCCGACATGATCAGGTGAGCCCCACAGTCACTCTGGGCTGAAGCGCCTGCGAGAAAACTCCCGCAGCGCCCTAGGAAGGGAATGGTCGGGCATTGCATTTAAGAAAAAAATGAAGAGAAATAACTGCAAGAAATCTGTTGCACTTGATAACTCCTTTGAATTTTCATTTCCGTTTTAATCATATTTGTTTTATATAGTTTTAGGGAATTAATTAAACTTCTGTAATTAATTAACTTGAATCTGAATTCCTTATACAATGGAGAAAATAAATTAAATTTCAATTTTTATTATTTCACGTCATTTTAATCACTATAAACCTATAGTATATTTTTTACAACATAAATTAGTTTTTTTGTTCTTGATTGTAAAAAGAACGAAAATAGTGAATGTAAACCGTAAATCACATCAAACAAACAAATTTTATGAAAAATTAAGATACTTGTTAAATGCTATATGTCGATCAGTTAGAAGGAGAGAATAAAACATTGTGGAGGAAAAGTGCATAAGAGTAAAAATAACTGATCACGTGTATGTGAAACCTCTAATTTGGAAAATGTAAGCAGAGTGTTGTGTCAGATGGAGATGTTACAGCACCAAAAGCAATTTTAGTATCGTAAATATATAGACAAGAATTTTTCTCAAATGTATCTATTATGAAATCACGAAACGTTGCGTGTAGTAGGATGACGTTTGTCTCAAGAGATGACGTATTACTCATGGTTCTGTAGCGGTTCGACTTTGTTACTACAGAAAAAATAATAATTTGCGATTGAAACCCCCATAAACGCCGTCAATTTAAGTTGAATAAAAGTGTCACGAAATGTAATTGAGCACATGGAAAGTTTTTAAAACAGATGACTATAGCCTTTAAGGTCGAAAGATCCTATAATTTTTGACTGACAATATAATATAATAAATTTTTCAAAAACTGAGGACGTTGTTGTTATTTGCAATCAATAAAACATATTAAAATATTAAATCAGTCAAATTAGAAGATTAAGATAATAATTCGTTTACAAGCTCAGAATGGTAAAAGTCTCATTCTGATATTTTAAATTCTGTTTCAATGCCTTTAGGCCAAGTTTTATAAGTTTGGGTTAACAGGCTACATGAGGGTGATCATGACACAGGCAACTCCCCTTTAATAGCATAGGAACTCTATTGGAAAATAATAATTTCCTATGTTTGAGGATTAAATGAAAACTTTTATTTACTCAATAAAGCAATAAAACATATTGCGAGTATTGTACAAAAGTTTCGAATACAATCGGACGTTATCCACGTGTCTGACTTATATAATCAGAATGTTAAACGCGATGTGCGCTTTGCGAAAGACTGGCGTTTGTGTCAAAACATTACAATATTACAATGAATGTCAAAGTTTTAGTTTGTCCACTTAAATTGTTAGAAGTATGCGGTATGCTACAAGCAAATCTCTTCTTAGTATTTTCGCTGAGTAGCAGAGATGATGAACTAGCAATACAAGCATAGTGGCACGTCTTTCCTTTTCCGAACAGCTGATGTGGCAGCAGACGACTGAAGCGCTTTGCTGAGGTTGTAGACGTGCTGTAGAAGTTGGCAAAGCCCACAGTCCCTAGAATAAAGAGACCGTCAAATAACAGCACCTATATAACTGTCAGTAATAAATATATTAAATAAATGTCAGTCAGACAGAATGGACAAAATTCATGTTATTATAAGGTACCGAATTAGATATTAATATTAAATGTGGCACTCATTAATTATGCTAAAGAGATTTTGTAGAAGAAGTAGGGAAAATCGAGGAAATAGGTAAAATTGCAAGTATTATCAAAAAAATCTCTCTACAACAACACGCTGCATTATGAAAAATTAAAAAGTCCAAAACAATCAATTTTATTAGTAAAGCAATATCTTCGTTTTCCAGATCTTTTCAGTAATACTCAATGAGAGCAACAGTTAGGGAAGAAGTAACAGTATATACACTACACGATCAGTGAAACTACTTTCTAGACCCCCGAACCATTAAGTGTAAAGTCGCCTTGAAACAAATTTAGAGGATTAAGGTTGGTCAGCCACCAGGTAACTATGACGTGTGGAAGCTTCTCCAAGTTCTCCCCTTCCCATCCTCCTTGTGGAAGGCAAGATTTTGTATGACACAGGATTGGCGTAGACACGTCACGTGGAGTGTTTTTTTTTATCTGTAGTGGGTCGTGACAGAGACGAGCGGGGAAGACATTCCACTGGGAAGGAGAAGGAGGTCAGGGAACAGAATAGAAGGAATATGTACAGATAGAAGAATTCGCTACAATACTTAAAAAAGGAAGGAGATTTAAGAGAAGAGAAGAAAGAAAATAAAAGAGATGTAGTTAAATTCGTTGTCAGAAAAGAAGAGACTTTCAGCAAATAAATGAAAGAAATTTTATCATCTTAGCCCAAATTCTCGGCTGAGATACTATCTTCATCGTGGAGAAGAAAAACTGATTTCCAACTTGTACCAAATTCACTGTTTTCCACATGCTGAAATTCACGCCTGAAATTCTCAAGGAAGAAGAACGAATCACGTCTGCCTGCCGTTTACCGACCCATACCGAGTTCTCAGAACTACCCTGGTACCTGCTCAAGTCACCAGGCGCTGAGCTCAAAACAAAACAGGTTCGTTTTCCGGCTAAACGTAACAATTTAGATCTTTGCTGCACACTTTCTGACTTTCCCTCACACTGGTAGTTAATTGAGTTTCATGAAAATAAATAGTTCAGCCCTTATCATTTTACAATAAATAAAAAGACGGCCTATAAGTCAGCATACAAATTTATTACTATTAATTCAAAAACGACGTTTCGTTTTAAAGATTAAATCGCCCTAAATTTTCCATTTTTTAGTATAGGACCCAAGCGATAATTTGAATCAATAATTAAATTTTCTGTTTATATTTTAATAATAAACGTTATAAATATATCATAAACCAGAGTCTGAATTCCTTTAGATTTACTATAAAGAGAGCGAAAGGAATTTAGCCTAATATTTGCTAAAATGGAACCTGTGTCATTTATTTATTAGAAGTTGTAAAATAGTGTGTAGTATAATCTAATTCTATTAAAAATAAATATACAGGGTTTATCAGAAGTAAATGCACAAATTTAAATGGAGGTTAGGGAGGTCAACATAATCATTTTTACCTCTAGGCATTTTTGTTAGGGACTTTTAAGGATGGTTTGTGATGTATGTACATATACGTAAAATGGCATTCTTTCGTACATAACATAATATATTCACAGTATAGGTGGTTTATTGGAAGGTATTTCAACCTATCTTTAAGTAACAAAACATTGGTGGTATGGTATACAAGTAACTAAAGGTCTGAGTAAAAGAAATTAGCTTGAAGCAATTACAGGCATTTCAAATTAAATATTTACGTGCCGCAGTGAATGTGGCATATATATTAGAAATGCTGACATCCATCCATAAAGCCCTCGACATTTTAACTGTCGAAGAAATTAAAAGATTTGCGGGCAAGCACGAAAAAAGTCTACAACGGAATGGAAAACTCTGAAGTTCTTCAGCTCCTGAACAATAAATACCTGGTCAGAATACTGTACCATTTGTACTAGTATGACTGATAAATGACAAAAATAGAACACGCTGCGTGAGTGTCAAATGAAGCCTGAAAACAACAGTGAAAACTGAAGGACATTATTGTTTTTCTTCTAAATTTAGCTATACGCTCTTTACCTGAGCTTCAATTGTAGCATTTCTGCTTCTATAGACTGCTTTTCATTGGACTATTTAGTTATAAGAATTGAAAAAGAAAACCTATGGTTTTTTTAGTTAGGGAGGTGGATTTTAGTGAGTAAAACCCCACTACAGTGAAGTACGAGCTCCACGGCTTCTTCGTGAATATTTTCAACCTGTCAACGAAAAATAATACGGTTGAGCTGAGCGTTAATGGATATATGGCCATTTTAATTTAAGAATTGTGTTCAATGGCTAATGAATTCGAATTGAAGTAGGCTTCATACCCCTCGGTCATGAGCATTAAACATACCTTTGCGGATATAACAATATAAGCATTAAAATGTTTTATCTGTAATTTAAAAATTACTAGTTTGACAAATGTCTCACGTGCATGTTCATCCCGAAAATCTATAATCAAACCGTTTAAGTGTTCTAATTTTAATGAAAATGGAGAAAATTCTGGACCCGGATATTTTGTTTAAGATATAGAGGTCATCGCAATTTACCGCAACCTATATCTTTCGATGAGCTGAATTTCACAATCACACCTTTTTCCTATTTATAGAACTGTAATATTGAAGGTGATTAATAAATGTTACATATACGAGGAGTTAAGAATCGTATCAGAGTAGCATGTCTGTGCAGAATATCAAGGTCATGTCTGGGATCAAACGAACGTGCCTTGACTGCTGTTTGTGACACGAGATTAAAGGCACTTGTATTAGTCAACGTTCGTGGAATTTTCTTTTCATTTGGAGATGGTTTCCTCCATAAAAACTCTTGGGGAGAAAAGGTCTTTCCATCCCTAATCTATTTATTACAAGGTTTATCATTCGTATTGACAAATGAATTAGTGCCCCCTTCATCCCTATCCTATCGAGACTCAAAATGGAATTCAAAAAACAATATTATATTAAAGTACGAGGTCTTTCCCGGTGAATGGCATGTATAAATTCCTCTCGAGTTTCCAACCGGGTCAAAGATTTCAACAGTGACGTTTCGATGGCTTGCTCTGCCATCATCTTCAGACTGAAGTGTCAAATTCGGTGAGTGTAGGCCTTTTATATAGTCTGAGGCAAGTCTGTGCAAGCACAAACCGCCTGTGATTGGTTAGATGTGGACGCGAGAGCGAAGGCGTCTCCCATTGGTCCACTTGCCGCCTGTGATTGGTTAGATGTGGACGCGAGAGCGAAGGCGTCTCCCATTGGTCCACTTGCTTAGTCATGCTCTAGTCCCCCGTGGCTGCGGTCACGTGGCCCGTCTCCGCTGCATCTGGGGTCCCGTGACTCAGCTCCGCGTTCCTCCGGTGAAACAATGGGTTCCAAGCCAGGCTCAATTGGAATCCAGAATCTCTATTCAGTAAATTCTCACTGGACCTGATGTTTATTGCCTCCAAAATAACGCTATCCCAATAGCAATTAGCTCGGTCCAGAATACGCGTCTTATCGAAAGCTATTTTATGGCCCGTGAACAAGGCATGTTCGGCAATAGCTGACTTATTGGGTTGTTTTAATCGTAGATGTCTATTATGCTCTTTTATTCTTTCATCTACGGTTCTGATTGTTTGTCCTATGTATTTACTGCCACAGTCGCAAGGTATTTCATAAATACCAGGGGTCTTTAGGCCTACATCGTCTTTTACATTTCTGAGCATGCCTTTGATTTTACGTTGTGTTAGAAACACCGTTTTTATATCATGCTTCGCCAGTATGCGACTAACTATGGTTGTGCATTTTCCGGCATATGGAATATACTCTCTTTTTCCGGTCGACTCCTCTTTTTTCTTCTTCCTGGTTCCGTGTATTGCCCGTGAAATTTCACCAACGGTGTAACCGCTTCTTGATAAGGAACTTCGAAGGTGATCCATTTCGGCTGCCAAGTAGTCCTTATCGGATATCATTCTCGCTCTATGTGTAAGAGTGGAAAGCACAGCCCTTTTGTGAGCCGGGTGGTGGAAACTTAGCGTATTAGTCGGTTTACGGTACACGCTGTGTCCCAGGCGTCCATCCGGTCTTCTCTGTATCAGGATGTCGGCCACTGGTACCCTCGTGAAAAGTGATACGACATCAAAACTGACCATTATATCATTGGCGTTCACTTCTAATTTGTCTAGAGTCTGGACGAATTCAGCAGAGTTCTTTACATGATGTTCACACTTGCCAATGAAAGGTGATAACTTACTGGTTAGATATTTGGCCAAGTTGTAAGTGGCTGCTCCTATTGTACTAACAATAGGGCGTAACGGGACCCCTTCCTTGTGTATTTTGGGGAGACCATAAATGCGGGGCGCAACCGGGGCTTGCTGTCGCAATGATCTGATAAGTTCTCCCGGTATATCAGAGTTATTCATTAGAATAACTGTCTTTCTTACAATTCCCGACGTCGGGACGCCTACACTCACCGAATTTGACACTTCAGTCTGAAGATGATGGCAGAGCAAGCCATCGAAACGTCACTGTTGAAATCTTTGACCCGGTTGGAAACTCGAGAGGAATTTATACACAACAATATTATAGCTTCAGCTTATAAAACTTGTAATATTTGTCAGCTGTCTCAACCCAAAACTGGTTAAGCTCAATTTTTAACTGGAAATCAGAAATATCCTATCATTGAGCACATAAATTCGACACGAAATTCCTCAATTCTTCTTTATTTAATAAAGTCTATTTAAGGCGTAGGCCAACCAGGACGATTGCCTGACTGTCAACTTCATGACATACGAGTGCTATGTGGTCAGCGTAACGATTCTGGTTCAGTGTTTACCAGTTCTCGAGACCATGACGAGGGGGAAAAGCCAGGCTCATGCCACGACCTCTGTGATGTAAGCCGTGACGCTGTCTGCTACACCATATCAGATATAGTGACCGCAAAGTTTGCAACTTTCTTTTATTATTTCCTTGTAATGTATCCTCAACTCGCAAAGTGAAAAATATGATTCCTATAATGTGAATTATAGTGTTTCCTGTATTGCAAGAATATGTCTTTCCCCTGATATAATCTTTTCTGCCTCTGGTTCGAATAATCCTTGTCTAATAGGTAATTGAATATATATAATTTGGCATTAATACCGGAACATGTAGCTTCATTAAATAAATTGTAATTA
Organism: Eucriotettix oculatus; assembly: GCA_034510155.1. Classification (NCBI taxonomy): domain Eukaryota; kingdom Metazoa; phylum Arthropoda; class Insecta; order Orthoptera; family Tetrigidae; genus Eucriotettix; species Eucriotettix oculatus. The sequence goes on along the minus strand of CM067376.1, from coordinate 235,419,866 downwards.
AAAGATCAGGACGGAAAAATCTCAGTTTTATGGTTTTCAAGGCACAGCTTCATTTGAAAGTTTTTCTTACGTTACTGAATGAATTATATGTTCAAAGTCTATTTATGGTTATTTTATTATTGAATGTAATAATGCTAAAGAGATAAATTAATATTAATTTAACACAAAAACTTGTATTTAATCAAAAAACACTCACCAATAACTATTTTTAATTTAAAACTCTAATATAAATGACTTATTTAAAGTGATTTCTTGAGAAAATTGTGAGGACTTTGAGAGGTAACTCGTCTTTCTTAAAGTTCCTTAATAGAAGTATAGTAGGAATAAAGAGTAGGATAGCACAGGCAAGGGAGGCTTTCTAAGAAAAGAGGAATTTACTTACGTGGAATATAAATGTGTATATTAGGAAATAATTATTAAAACTGTTCGTACGGAGTGTGGCGTTATATGGGTGCGAAACGTGGACATCAGGTCAGGGAAAGAATAAAAGCTTTCGAAATGAGGTGCTAAGGCGAATGCTGCAAGTCAGATAGGGTAATTAACCCGAAAGTTCTAAGGAGAATAGCGGGAGAGAGAACAATATGGAGGACTTTGAAGAAGAGAAGGCCAAGTTTTGAGATATGAGGGTCTTGTAGAATTAGCTTTAGAGGGAAGTGTGTGTGGTAAGAACAGAATAGGGAGGCGAAGGATGTAATCCGCTAAGCAGATTAGAGAGGATGTGGGATGTTGTAGCTATGTATGAATGAAAAGGCTTGCGCAGCACAGGTTGGCATGGAGAGCTGCATCAGACCAGTCTTAGGACTGATTACCACAACAACAGTTCTCTTAGAGCTTTAAGTATGACATTGCCATGCAGCACGCTTTAATATTGCTGCATTTTTTATTTGAAGGGAGTTGGTTCAATACGGTCGAGTTTGGAACGCTTTCACGAACCGCTTTCTGCATTGATTGAGTTCTTTAAGGGCAGAGGAGACCCTATTGCTGAAGTTAAAATGAAAAATTCTGGATACGATTAATCGTATCCAGAATTTTTCATTTTTAGTGGACATAACCGCCGAAAAGCTGAATATACTAAATTGTGAAGTTCAGGGGAAGGAAAACGAGTTAGTGGATAAGATATCAACATAAAATTATTTCCAGCTGAGTTGGAACTTTGGAAGACAAACTTTATAAATACAGATGTCAGATATTGAAGAAAAATCGTAGAAAATAAGTCTTTTCACAACATGTATGGACAAGTATCTAGAAATTATATCTGATTTAAGAGAGCAATTTTCATCTCCACTTCCAGGACTTGACAAGAATTACACTTCGCGAGTGATTGACTGCATATATATAGTCTTTGTTACAAGTGAATATAGAAGAACTTTCTGCATATGTGACTGAACATTTTAACGAAGACGTGTAAGTACTTTAACTTGAATTAATAGATATTCTCAAATCAATTCCAACGGACCAAATACGGCTCCCCCTAGAAATTACCCAGAGTAGTCTCGTGTCGCACTGATAATGAAGGTTTTATTCAGCTCAACCTGCAATAAATTCTTTTTGAAAAAGATACACATGCAAAATTAGTGACTACTGCATCCGAATGAAGACGATGCCCGGGAATTAGTTTGTTAGGGATTACTGTATTTAATTCGACAGTAATTTATTTGTCAACACGTGATTAACGTGGGTGTCATATTTTAAAAAATTACCTTTTCCATCACCTACTTTATAAGAGCTGAATTTCAGCATAACTATCGCGATTTACCTTAAAAAAGCACATATAAACAGTAAAATAAACCTAAACAGTATACGAAGTTCAAAATGTACAGCATACATAACCTGGATTAAAGGAAAACCAGACGGGTTCTAGAAAGTATGTAAGGGCTAAGTTCCTCCTACTGAGTTTCCTCCCCCGTCTTGGCCGAGAATATTAAATTAAGTATTCCAAAAGCTTCATCTTGAGCAGTTAGAGGGGTGCATGCACCGGGGTCACAGATCCACTGGACCAGTTAGCCAGCTGCCCTCTCCTCCCTCCAAATTTCATCGAGTCAGGTTAGTGGCGTCCCCACAACAGTCCACTCGTCCGTGATGAGAAGGGCGTGGGAGTAGTACCAAATGCTCTACCTAACCGCTGCAGGTTTTCTGGGGGTTCCCAACATCACGTTTTGGTGAATCGCCGGGTAGGATTCTTAAAATACATCCCAGGGTCCCTAACCAACACTTGGTTACCTTGCTCTATCTTCCAAATTCACCCTTTTCCATCCCTTCCTATGCTATTATAGGGAAGAGTCACCAAACTGGAAGACCCTCACGTAACCTGTCTTTATAAAACAAATACATTTTTTTGTATAGGGAAAATAAAAATGGGCAAATTCTAAAAACATTTATAATGCACTTCTTACAGATTTTATTTTTATTTTGTGCATGTATACATATATATTCCGATTTTTATGAATGTTAAGCCCAATGATTTTAATTTTAGCCAGGCGAAAAATTATAAAAGGATGTACTGCTCCCAGGGTGGAAAGCCTGAAGTTGTCAGGCATCACGAACAATAAATTTGGGAAAGAGCCGCTGAGTTAAGTGACAAACTAGTGAGAAACGGGCCCTCTTCTTTATAAGACCATATTTGCTGACCGTAAGCCAAACAACAAGTAACGGTCGAGACATTTATGATACAACGATTTTGGAAATAAAAAGGAGATCGCGACGGAAAGATCAGTCTAGTCCTGGAACCGTGAGCGGAGAGTATAATCTTCGTCGCAGCAGAAAAGTTAACCGTCTTGGAACAGCGAAACGGAGAGCAGAAGTCAATCCTCTCTGCCATGTAATAAACTCATAACAGCCTAGAATCGAGCTTCATCGCTGTGGACCATCACGACACCTGGCGAATTTCTGTGACTCGACCTGGCCAAGAACACCGCACATGAGAGCCATGACCGAAATCCAGGCTGGGTAAAGTACTCTAGTTCCCGTTTCTCCTTCTGGCTATAAGACTGGGTGTTTTTCTTTCGGTGGCCCTTTATTTCGACCATTGTTCACAAAAGTCCTGATGTTTGAGGACTCAATTTGTTGCTATCCGGAGCAATGAGTAATTAAATGTCTTTTCACTCAATAAATTTTCATTTCGGCAAATAATAATTTAATAATCTGAATGCATTCAGTGAAAATCAATATAATTTTACTTAAAACTTATATTAACATTCCTTTCCTTAGAGTATTGATCCCTTAACTGACGAAGTCAAGGACACCACCAGACAATTTTTTTTAGCTTAAATTTTAAGTTATTCGCACATGGGGCAAATGTTTTGAGACTTATCTTTGGAAACTGTCGCATGTTTCTCACACGCACAACCTGTTTGCAATCAAAATGAAACCTCTTACGGCACATGAGTGCGACTGCTTCTGGATTAGAATCTATAACATTGTTGCCCAAAGCTGGTTTTCGAAAGGACAAAATAAAACGATGGGAATAATATGTTAACAATGGCTGTGGAGAAGTCGTCGGAATAAGAAATAAAATTAAGTTTTTCATGATCATTTCAAATTTTATTATCAATTCTTTTTCGATTCAGAACCTGATTCAAAGCTTACTTCAACCGGACGACTCAACTAACATGCGACTAGCTCCTGAGTCGATTCAGGCAGAAAATAAACAAAATTTTCCAAGAAAAGTCTTCTTCTTGTTTTTCCTTGGCTCTACAGCCCATTGAGAGCCTTGGCCTACCGAGACGACTGCGGACTGTCATATGACACATTCCAAATTTTGGAGTGACACGTGGTCAGCGTATCTATTCTCCATCAGTCTTAATCCCAGTCTCCGCGACCATGACTACACAATGTCTGGATTCGAGCCCGGAATCTCTGAGTTGTGAGGCAGCAACGTTAAACCACTAAACCATAGGAAGTCTGCTTACATAAAAATGACCATATCAAATAAAGAATGTTCAATTATAAAACAAATAAAAATCTTCCACAAATAAAAAATCAATTTGTCAATATTTTTTCATAAAATATTTTTTTTTAATTCATGGAGCAGCATGTTATAATTCTTGGCTAATTTAATGTTATTCATTTGCCTGGATTTTATATGCGTGGAGCAGATAGTTTTAGAACTCACAAGTAATCGCTGATATTTGACAAACTGTCAGTATCTATATTCACAGAATTTATAAAATCATAGAAATAGTGGAAAATTCCATAGCTTTTTTTCAACACGCTTGCACCATAGTTCTTTTTGTTAAAAGCGTCGATTTCATTTAAAAAATTAAAACTCGTAATCCTATTTTGAGACATTCAGTTCGTTAACAATTAAAATATGTCCGATAAATATGACAGTTTTGCAATACATTGTTGTTTACGAAAGAAATATGGCAAATGTGGATATTTTAGAACGTAAAAATGCTTTTACTTAATTTATTGATACGTAAAGACTTTGTAATATTTTACCCCAGCACAATATCGCACTGGTGCATGAAGAAGCAAATTTATTTTATGGAATGAATGTATTAAGCCAGCAAAATTCTTGTGACTTTTATAAAGTAAACATTCTGTCTTACAATGCAAGCCATAGATAGAATTAGCTTGATTTTATAAATCAAAGATCTTCTATTAATGTTTTTCTCTAGTGACAAGCCTCGGCGGGTCGTATAATTGTTATGTACATTTCGAAATGCTCCAACTAAAGTAGAACAGAACGTGACGTTGCTTTACAGCTGGTGTCTGAATTCCTAATGAATGTAGGATGTGATCACGCACGCCCAAAATCGCAACTTCGGCGCTGCAGTGGAAGAATATTTAAACGGTACTTATTTTAAAAACAGCCACCTTATACTGTATATTTCTATAATTATTTTCTCAGTCGTAACGATTTCTGTGCTTCCGTAAATCTGAAAATGGAGGTTCAATCGTATTAGAATCCAACTGACCAGCTCTTCTGTCGGGAAAACCTTTTGAGCAGAGGATCAATTTTATAGCATATTCACGCAGCACCTACACGAGTATATTTATTTTAATTACAATAAATAATTGAATGCGAATTATGGAGTTCGTGCCATCTAAGAGGAAATATTTGAATTATGCGTTGTTGTTGTTTCTGCCTACTAACGTTATAATACGATAGACTCATTAAATTTAATTAAATTGAATACTGCAAGACGTGTTAGCTGCGTAGTAGAATAATGGTGGAAGGTGGAGGGAGAAACAGGGCCGTTAAAGACTGGCTTCCTGAATTCTAAAGAGTATTCATTATATTCTTACGAAGGATGTACACACACAGGGCCAAGGTCCTTTTATTACTCCCTGTACTTATAAGTCTTTTTTAATGGTTTCTTTGACGTACAACATATACAGAACTGAACACAATATGCTTTTTTTCCGTAGTTGTTTCAAACTAGCTTCTACATAAAATTGTTAACCCAAAAAAAAATAGCCCGAGGACCCTAGGTAACCCTTGGCTACCTTGCTCTACCTTCCGCATCCCCCCTTTACAATTCCCTTCCTATGCTATTAAAGGGGAGTTGCCTGTTTCAGGATCACCCTCATGTAGCCTGTTAACCCAAAAAAAAACTGAGCTCCGGCCTACCCACTCTGGCAACGGACCACTGCGTATCGAATTTCGTCACTACAAGTTATTTCTCGCCAATTACAAGTCAATTCTTATTCATAAAATCCTCCCTTCCTTCACGGCACTACATCCCTGTGTCGGCCTTGGCCTCCCTCACAATACGCCTCAAATGACTCGCTATCCATGTTCTTTTCTCCCCATTCTCTCACCTTCATAATCTTCAGATCCTCTATCACGTCCTTCATCCACCTCGTTATCGGTATTTCTTTCTTCCTCGTCGAATATAGTCTAGCTTAGAAAACTTTTGACGATGTTCTATTTGTGTCCATACGGTTTAGATGGTCCATCCATTGCAGCCTTAAAGATTTTATGTATCGTATTATATCTTTTCCTTTTTTATTTGGTTAATCTCATCATTACATCGAATTCTTTATTCTCCATGTTTCATGACGGGTTCGCATATTCTTCTTATTGTCTTCCGTTCAAATTTCCTTCGAGCATCCTGATCTTTTTTGTCAATGTCCATTATATGCATGGCTTTATATAGTTGCCTCCTATTAATACTGTCAAACGCCTCTTGTATTGTAATTAAGTGAATGTGTTATTGGGTGTTCTGCAGCCGCGAAGGCCATTAGTTAGGGCAACTTAAAACTATCAAGACCTGAATGATGTGAGGGTCTGTTGTCGTAATTTACGCCGGTCACTGTCGCGGATGAAACAAAAGCGCGTCAATGATTGGTCGCAATTCTGCTGCGCGGTTTTATTTAAAGAAATATTATTGGTCCTAATTCTACTGCGTAGTTCATTTAAAGAAATCCGATTGGCATAAAGAGTAATTGGGGGAGGAATATGTGAAAGCTAAGAGGAACAGATACTTAAAAACGTACCACTAAACGGATAAGACGTGCTAGCCAATTCACGGCAGTCTTGAACTTGGAAAATCTGGGCGATCAACAGCTGCGTCGACGCCACTGCTACGAGCAGCCATCACCATCACCATCGCCAACTCCGTGCATCAACCAACGAGACGTCAACAGTAAGAAACTGTAAAGTGATTCCAACGCCCTTTAAATCTTTTAGTAAATCAAATTTTCACTGTAAAAACATTCTCCCCACTTTAACTCCCTGATCCTAAGGACTCTCATGTGACTGATTAAAGCCGCGGAAACTATCTAAATTGAACCCAATCGCCCAATTTTGATTTTTTTAATTTCACCAATTATAAAATTCTTTCCTTTCAACATTTTGTATTTTTCTGACAGGAAATTTACTGTAATTTGTTTTAAAATAGTTTCTTTTAATTATAACGTCCCCATTTATTCATCACTATTAATTAAAATAGAGGAGAGTATAACAGTATATCTATTTCAAATTCATAATGCTTTTCCAGTATTTGTCTTATAGTCAACAGCTGATCATTAGTATCCTTATTCGGCCGGAATCCACACTGATATTCGCCCATTATTGTCTCTATTATCTTTTTTAGCCTTTCATTAATTACTGTTGATAATATTTTATAGGTTACGTTCAACAGGGTTATGCCTCTATAGTTGCTACATTCTAGTTTGTTCCCGTTTTTAAAGATGGGGCAGATTATTCCGGTATTCCATTTTTCCGGCATTTCCTCCTTTTCCCATATCATTCTTATTATTTCATGTAGCGCTTGATTTATTGGTTCACCATCATACTTGAACATATCCGTGATTATGTTATTCTCATGGTGCCTTATTCTTCTTCAATCTCCGTGATTTCTCATAGTGTTGAGTGTCAGATATGTTGAAGTCTTGTTTATGATTCCTTTATGTTTCCTTAATTTGTGATGGGTGTTTTTGGACGATTTATGTTTTTTGTATTGGTAATGATTTCACTAGGAAGTTTTATTATTTTAAATATTAGTTTGGGTAATGACATGGGTTTAGATTTTTTGTCACTGTTCCATTCTCATTCTCGTTCCTCTCCTCTAGCCATTCTTCACTAATCACATTCACATCATTTAGTAGATACCTGAAATATTTTTCCCATCTGCTTACTACTTTGCTTTCTTCTCCTATAAATTCTCCATTTCTACTTCTGCATCCGTTAATCTTAGGTTGGAATCCTCTTTTAATCTTGACTTTTCCCTTATAAAATATTCTACTTTCATTCTGTTTACTCAGTATTTCTATTTCTCTTTTTTCATAAAATTCTAGATTCAAAATATTGTCATAAAAATTATTATGCATATTATTTATTACACAACACTCTTTAGTCAAAGGAAACAATTACGACCGTAACTAATCTTATTCTGTATCGCTGCCCTTTAAAAAATAAATTACATTATATCAATTCGACAGCTTTAAATAACACAAACTTTCAAATACCATTGTAAAATTGTTACATTGAATATAAATAAACTCCTGAAGTTTAGAAAGATGTTGTGTTGTCTTTAGACTAGTCTGTCGCAAGTCTCCATGGTAACCTACTTTGTACAAACCTTTCCATTTCCGCTTAACTACCACATCCCATATCTTCCATAATCTACTCAGTATATTTCATCCTTGGCCTTCCTCTTCTGTTCTTATCCCAAACACTTCCCTCCAATGTTAATATTACAAGACTCTCTTGTCTCAAAACGTGGCCTATTAATCTATTCCTTCTCTTGATTCAAGTCCTCCATATTCTTCTCTTTTCTCTTATTTTTCTTAGAACTTCTTGGTTAGTTACACTATCCACCCTTCTAATTTTCAGTATTCTTCTATAGCACCACATTTCAAAAGCTTCAATTATTTTTCATTTTGCAGCTCCTGCCGTCCACCTTTCGGACCCACATAACGCTACTCTCCACACGTAAATTCCTAATTATGATTTCCTAATATTCATACATAGAGCGAGAGAGGGTGGGGAGGGGTGACGAAGATTGGAAGACAGAGAATCACATACTGAAGTACTTTCAACGACAACAAAAAGTTTTCGTCCTATGCGGTATGCTGTAGTGAAGTTTAAAAATTATCGAATGCTGGAAAAGTGGGAAATAAAGATTCTGACAGTCACATTTGCTTTGCCTAACGTTATTCATATTGCATATTTTTATCGGAGAGTAATTAATAGCTACTAAATGTACTAGTAGTTAAAAAACTGTTTCAAAATTTTCCAATTCACGGTTTGCTATTTGCAAACTTTGTTCCTATTTGACAGAATTTTCGGATCAAGACGAACCAGATGTGAAATTCGGATATCTGGTGCTCTTTTGTCAGACATGTGGGAAGGCAAGGTAATTATCGTAAAGCTAACTTTTCGTTGGCTCCCGGAATTAGACTTATTAAAGACAAAATATACCTGGCTAAGGCAGCCCAATGCACCAAGGAACCGAAAATATAGGAATTGTGAAACTTACACGATATATGGAATTAAATGAAGGTAGTTTTAATCGTCGTTGTTTTCGCTATGACATGAGGTTAGAATGTCCGAGTCATCAAAATTGCTTGCTGAACTTAGATGAGGTTAGGAATTATTTCATAGCTCGTATATAAAATAATCAGTACCTAGGCACTTGAGTGATCCTGTGGTATCTGCTTCAGGGTTATCGCGTCTGTCGAGGTCCTGAGGTTAAATTTAGCCTTGTCTTGTAATTTCTTTGGGCAAAGGAATCTGGGAGAGACGCTAGATTGGAGTTCAGTGTGCTGTGAAATGTTACGTTGCTTTATTTTCTATCCATAGACATTTACGATTCCATCTTTGTTTGAAGCACTGCCGGAACATTTTACTTCTGAACACCATGACTTTGACTTGAAAACAGCGTCAGCAGAAGCTCCTGATTTCATCGACTCCTTCATTTTTTAATTGCTCTTCGGAAAGGACTTCTTAAATTATTAATTTTCTTAATAACGTCATCTTTTGAGGCGTTCGGGTTTTGGTCTTTCATTTTAAGAGTTTTGCGTAACCAGCTTCTCTGTTCTCATCGTAACCTTTTGAGCCGACTTGTCATAGGCATGACTCGTCTGCATAAAGTGTAATAAACTCGGCTAAATGTTCCCTAGGACACAATTTCCGTACTGAACAGAAAACTTGAGGTTTTAGTACTTAAAGTCTATTGTGCTGCGAAGTATTTTTTGTTTGTGCATAGTATCTTTTGGGACGGTCAACGTTATTCCTTCTTCGGTCAATAGGAGCAACTCTTTTTCAGACAATAAGCAAAAGGCCCTATTCGACGACAATGGCGTGTCCGTGGTGAAGCGAAGACATTTGTTCACATTCGGCGGGCTAAAATTTTCTTATTGCAGCGGATTGGTTATTATAAAAAGGAGGAGGAGAATTCGGAGCCATACGTGGTGAAATGGAATGAAGTTTGGTGCAGAGGCATTCATTCAATTGCGGGTCGCTAGCAGAAGCAGAGTTGGTCTCTTGAGTTCTGAGTTGAGATCGAGGAAATCTTAAAATTTTTGTACAAATCTGGACTATTTCAGCCAAAGCCATCATCCGTGCAGCCATATCATCCCGACGCATAGTCAATCAGACGCAGACCGTCACAACAGGCATCTGTCCGATGATTATAAAGCAGAAGCAGACCGTCTCAGCCGGCACCAAGGAAAACAAAGCTACACTCTTCTGTCACTATCGTTGACATTTCAAAAGTTTGCAATGACAGCCCCATTTTCCAAAGAAACTTTGTTTCATTTTGGTCCACCCCTCAAGTGACCTGATATTCAACAGTCTCAATGTAAATTTATGAATGTTCTACCGTATTTAATCTGTAATTCGTTTTATTCAGTTCTGTTGTTTTCAAATCAAATATTAATTTCGTTGTGATTGAGTTCAAAATCATTAATTAAATATTTTTCTTTTAAATCCTTCATAAATTTATTCCTTTTGACCAAAAAAGTAAAATGAATGTTTTATGTGGCTTACAACTCTTGAGCTTAATCATCATAATAAATTAACCTTTGCATTGCCAATTTCTCTGAATTAAGATAAAGAGTATTTGCAAAAACATAAATTAAGTTAGTTTTGGTAACTCTACTATCACCTTTACTTTACTTTTTCGTAATGTCCATAATGTTTGAATTAGTATGACTTCTCTCGCTCGGGGCCGTATTTGCGTATAACTTCCACAAGTTATTGCTTACGGCCCCCATTTTACGGGTCCAGATTGGTAACTTTGCTCCATTAAAGGCAAAAAAATTGCTAAAACGTCAAAATTCCCCAGCGGATTATGAAACATAAAATATGAAATTTAAATACAATTTCAATAAAATTAAAGTTACCATTTTTCCCATTGGAAGCTTCTGTGCTCATTATTTATTTTATATGAATAGTATAACAGAGAACTTAGAGAACATCTGTATTAATTTCACAAATAAAATTTTTAATATGAAAAAAATTGTAATATATGCCAAATACTATTGATTTAAAAACATGTTCGAATTATAAAAATTGTTATTCTTGTAACGGGCGGGGCAATTTTAATTTATAGTTTTAAATAAGGTCAATTTTTAAGTTTATATAAATACAAATTAATTTATTAAAACAAATATTTAAATACATATTTTTGGGACTATTAATTATGCTACTAGCTTAGCATGAGACTCTACCTAATAACGGTCATGAATGTGGGGATTTTCGCATTTTTTGGTATTATCACTGACACGCCTCAGTCGTTTGTGAAGCGGCTGTCGCCTCCTTCAGCACAGGTAATTAGGCTGCTCCCGGAGTTCCCTTCCGGAATTATGGTGCCGAGATTACGTAGACGCGTAGGGTCATCTTGCTGCGCCCTGCCGTCTATCTTCTTTCCAGGGAATTAGGTGAATGGGCTTCCATCTGCGGCGGTCTTCTCTCGGAGACCTCTCACTCGCGACCAACGCTTCTCGCCTACCCTTCCTGTCTCTGATACTAAGGGCAAATTATATTTTGTAGCCGCCGTGGTCCAAATAACACACTCCCTTCTCTCAAGCTTCTTCTTCCAAGATTATTTCCCCAACTGCTTAATTTCTATATCTTCACCTTTCTGGGTCAATCTGCTCATGCCCCCACCATGGGGTATTGGCGGATCACATAACCCCCAGCCCCAATCAAGTTTCAACCTTGGCCCGCGGTTTTCTTTACACTTCGTGTAGGAAAACGCGACCTTCAAAATTTCCGGTGTTAATGAACTGGGCCCAGGTAAAAGTCCTTAATCCGCGAAACCCCGGATTCGCATGCCTCCTAGCAGCCAAATTGGAGCCACCTGCATGTTTGTTCAGTCGGATTTAGTTGTTATTTCCACCTGTCGCCAATGGGGACATTTTCAACTATAGTGTGTCGAGTATCGCCGCAGGTGGAATAAAATCGTAATTCATTCATTTATTACATTCTATAAAAAGCCAATCTTTTTTGTGAGATTTACTGCCATACTTAAAGATATTAATAAAACATAGCGTAGGCAGTCGATTTCTAGTGTAAAAAGTCCCTCGACAAATACAAATTTGTGAAATCAAATTCAAGTGTGAATACCAAAGCCATTGAAAGTTTTCACAATGACAAATTACTGAAATGAAATAAAATAAAAAAACATCAAGACCGTATTTTCTTACATAGTTTTATTTTATTAACAGACGGAATTTCTTTACAGCCGCTTTTGATTTAATTAGGACTGTTCAAACATCAAATTTTCCGCTTAACCATGATAACACGTTTTAAGAATCAGATAATACGTATTTGCAAATTCAGTATTTTAAAATAATTTTACCAGATTTTGCGTTAAGTTGTTATCAATAAATTGATTTTGAGTAAATATTTATTATTTATCAATATACAACAAAGTGTTCACCGACATGATATATTTGGATTTACCCCATGTTTTAAATAACTTAGGGCCTCATCAACTTAATATCTCGCCCAGCTCTTTATCACAAACATGTCGTTTGTGACTGGCTGAAGAGTTGAATTAGGAAATGCAATTATGCACAAGTTATTTAAGGATAACTCGACAATATGTTAATTATATTATGATCGCTTTATGTTGAATGTAATTAATAATTATAATATAATTAATCACAACTTAAATGTTAAATTGATACATATACACTGTGCTTTTTCTGGTTGAGCCGGTTGAAGATGGCCAAGAAGTTGGAAATATTCTTTCTATTAAAATTTGATGACTTTTCAAATGGCGTGTAGTTTATGTTACCTGTTTCTAATTACCCTGTTCATGACAGAGGAGCAATAAAGTCAAATGTCTCGGAAAATATTTTGTTTAGACTGAACTATAAATTAAAATTTAGTCACAAACGATCAGATTTATAACTTTAGTAGAGAATTATTTCTCTTCTACCTCCCTGTTTATCAATCAATATCCAATATAATTTGTGTAGGTATTATTTTTATATATTATACATTGAGAACTGTAATCACGGCTTCGGATGCTTTGTAAGGCAACGGCAAAGAAAGAATCAACGTAATGCGTCCTTTAACCTTCCAACCGGAGCATCTTATACTGCCAGACGAGGAACGGGAATTGTGTACAATATTATTATTAAACTATGATTGGTTTTGAGGGAAAATGATTCACAAATCAGCGTCTGGAAGCCTCAGGATATAGATTTGTTTTTAAATCAGCCACCATCAATGAAGGGAAGTTGCATTATTAAAGGTTGACAGGGACTATTTGTCAACAGTTGAGATTGATGACTTTATCATAATAGTTTTGGCAACTCTAATTTGTAATTGGAATCAATTGATAATTTGGCTCCAATATTTCGTGGAACGTAAATGCTGTTCATTTATTTTCGTTCTGTTAAATTTTCGAAGTAATACTTGACGGACTTTCTCTAGCAGGTATTCCTCCCCAAATTGTTGAATGCTGGGCTAACATTTGGGAATGACTCGTACTCTAGGGATTTTTCAAGGTTCTCAAATGCCAAGGCAACTTTTTATAATTTAGGAGGCGTACGTACTGGAGTCGAAGACCTTGGATATTCGGTAAGAGTAGTCCTCTGATCCCATTGAACCAGTCGGCCAACTGCCCCCTAAAACTGGTGAAGATACAGAGAAATGAAAGGTGCGACTCCACAGCAAACTGAACTCTCGTAATTCAGAATGACGTGAGAATAGTGCCCAATAGTCCGACCTAACTGATGCAAATTTTCTGGGGCTTTCACTGTATCTCTTTTAGGTGAAAACAGTGCGTAGGATCGTTAAACTATAGACCCAATACGTACACCCCCTACAATAGTTTAAAGTGCCTAGGCATGTGAGATCCTTGAAATTAGAGGACGAGGCTTTTTTTTTGGGGGGGGGGGGTTAACAGGGTACATGACGGTGATCCTGAAATAAGCAACCCCCCTTTAATAGCATAGAAAGGGAATTGAAAAGGGGGGATGAGGAAGGTAGAGCAAGGTAGCCAAGGGTTGGCTACGGCCCCCGGGCTGTGGTTTAAGGATCCTACCCGGAGTTTCACCTAAAGAGATGCATGGGAAATCCTAGAAAACCTGCATCAGGTAGGTCGGGCATTGGGTACTATTCTCACCCTTCCGAATGACAGTTTGCTATGGGGTCGCAGCATTCCCTTCTCCATGTCTCCACAAGTTTTAGGAGGCAGACGGCTGACTGATCTAACGGGATCAGCGGACAACTCTTACCGTATGCCCAAAGTCGTCGGCCCCTGTGCATAACCTCCTAAAAGGTGCCTCGGCAAGTGAGAACTTTCAAAAAATCGGAGAGTACGAGACATTCCCAACATAGTGAGGTGATTCCCGCAGTCAATCTGAGGAGATGGGGACAAATACCTGCAAGAGAAAACTTCCACAGGCACTCTTCCTATCCTTCATATCATATCCATCATTTTAACTTATCTTGCCAGTATTAACTAACATCCGCTTCGTGATTTCAGGACCCCACGAGTGTCATATTACATGACAAAATCCTCTTTCCCTCCCCCCTTGGTATATGGCCAAGGTAACTAATTTAAGACCCCTGCAGGCTGAGACGACCTTGGGCAGTTTGAGAGGTGTATGTACGGGGGTCGAAGACCTTTGGCATACGGTAAGAGTTGTCCGCTAATCCCATTGGACCAGTCAGGCAACTGCCTCTCAATACTGACCAAGGCACGGAGGCGGGTTTGTTGCCTACAGCAATCCAGTCTCCCGTCATCAGAAGGGCGCAGGAGTAGTACCCACTAGCCCGACCTACCTGATGCAGGTTTTCTAGGGTTTTTCCTTGCATCACCTTTAGGTGAAACACCGGGTAGGATCCTTACACTATAGCCTGGAGGCCCTAGTCAACCCTGGGCTACCTTGCTCTACCTTCCACATCCCCCTTTTTAAGTCCCTTCCTATGCTATTAAAGGGGAGTTGCCTGCTTCAGCATCCCCTTCGTGTAGCCTGTTACAACTGGATAAAGACGATGTCGAAGATAGTTACAAGCGATTAGAAGATAAAGAATAGGGCGAACAGAAGTTAAATTAGAGAGCAGTTCGTGAATTGAGAAATTAAATTGCGACTGATGTAGAAGACAAGGAGAGGACAGTAAGCCACAGTATGGAAGAAATGGACATACTGAGACATCGTGTGGAAACTAGTTTTGTCGCAACCCACGCAACAGGCTTACAGCCAATAAATTTCGGAGTGGAAATGATATTGCCCAGATTTCACGAGAGAAGCGGCTTGAATTCACGCAGATTTATAGCTAAACTGGAACAATAATTTATTTTGAAAGGAATTTTTGACCAGTTTAAATACGCGATTCTGATCGAAGGACTAGACAATCATGTCATTGAGTGGCTGGAAACCACGAACCAGCGAGAAGAAAATTATGAAGAGGCGAAATACAACTTCGTGCAGAAATATTGGAGCAGAGCGATGCAGGGAGAGGTGCTTCGGACATTTTATGAACACCGTTATCGACGTGACAAAGGCAGAAAAATTTTGCAGCACTTTATCCACTACGCTGTGTTGAATAAATATTTATATATGCCTATGATGGAGGTTGACCTGGTAAATGTGCTTAGTTGCCATTATCCTACGCACATTTGCATGCACATAAAAGCTAGTAAAATCACCACAGTCAAAGAGGCAATAGAATTCTTAAGCGTCTGCGACAGCATGGAGACGCGCCAACAATGCTTCGAACTACGACTAGAACCAGCTTCTAGTAACAATAGGAGATATCAGAGAACAGGCAACTTCGGTGGACAGTATCGGGATGACAATAGAGGGCCAAGATCACCTTTTTTTTGGGGGGGGGGTTAACAGGCTACATGAGGGTGATCCTGAAACAGCTAACTCCCCTTTAATAATTGAAAAGGGGAGATGCAGACCACCACAATTTCAGCGTAATTAGAGCCAAGAACAAAATGCAACAGCGAGCGAGAGACCGAATAGAGATCATAGAGGAGGCAACACGTAAGCGCATGATTTAAAGTAGAAACGGCAGCTGCTGCTCCATCAGAGAAACTGCCAGATACACAAATATTAGGAGCATTAAATTGCGCGAAAGAATTATTGATTGGACACACGGACGTAACCGAAGAGGAGGGAGAAGAAATTCCAGAAAATAAAATTTAGAATATTAAGGCAGTGAAGGTCAAATTTTACTTAGAAGAAATTCCGGTGGAAACGTGGATAGACAAGGGCGCCATGTACTCCGTGATAAGCCAGCGTCTGTACGACATCTTGAAAGAACAGCTACCCGTAACCAATTTGAGAATCTATGGACCGTTGGGACATCGAAATGAGAGGATGACGAAGAGAGTATTAATTGGATTGAAAACATCTGACGAAATTATAGCCATTAATTGTTTAGTTTTGAAAAGTCTGTTTACTGATCTGATCATTAGGCGTGAAGAGGAAAAGAAATCAGAAATCAATGATTTGCGCAGGCGATTTACGGAGATAGCAGACAAAATTGAAGAGCTCGGTGAAATTGGATCAGTCGGCCAACTGCCTCCTGAAACTGGTGGAGACACGGAGAAGGGAATGCTGCGACCCCACAGCAGACTCGTCTCCCGTCATTCGGAAGGGCGTGAGAATAGTTCCCAATGCCCGACCTACCTGATGCAGGTTTTCTAGGGTTTTCCCTGCATCTCTTTAGGTGAAACACCGGGTAGGATCCTTAAACCATAGCCCGGGGGCCCTAGTTAACCCTTGGCTACCTTGCTCTACCTTCCGCATCCCCCCTTTTTCAATTCCCTTCCTATGCTATTAAAGGGGAGTTGCCTGTTTCAGGATCACCCTCAAGTAGCCTGTTAAAAAAATGAAATAGACAAACAAAAGTTGGTAGAAGTATTAGTTAAGAATAGAGATGGTTTCGATGAAGTTACGTGGCTACGCTCACAGAATTCAGACAAGAATGAGAATTGGCTACACTGAATTATTATGAAAGGATATTAAGATATCCGTTCAGAAACAATTTTCAGATATTAGTAAATCACATTTAATACATTAAAAGGCAAAGGCTTTACAATGACCGCTATGCTTAACATTTAATCTCTCTTTATTATAATTCACTAACATTAATGATTATAAAATATTACAGATTATATTAATGAGAGCTTATTTTCCATAGAACAAGATCCTTCACTCTGTCATAATTAAAATATTGTGGAAAGTCAAATTTTATTTGCTCCAATGTCCATAATGTTGCTGGTGGAACACACAGTACTTTGTGCAGGCAATTCATGAAGTGATCATAACAAGGAGCAACACATTCTAGATCTGCTACTGTGAATACGTACCTGTAAAAAGTGATTCAGAGCCAAGTGATAAAGGGTTACACAATTATTATAATTAATTAAAACATAAATAAATTTAAGATCATATTACAAAGTTTTTATTTAACTAGACCATTTTGTCAAATTTCTTCAAATGTTAGAACAAAAATTATCCATAAAAGTTAGAAAATGATACATAAAAAAATGTAAAACTTAAAAAACCTGAAAATAAAACAAAAATTACAATACACTACATATCTTCTCAATAAAAAGACAGAATTTATGGGTCATGGCTCCTGTTCTACTACCTCCAATTGTCATGAAATCTTGTAATGAAGTAACCCTAGACACCAAATGAAACTGTACAAATTTTTGAGCTCATTTTAAATTCTTGGGACGAATTTTGATATTGTGTCAAATCAGGTCTAGAGGCCTGAAACTGTGAAACTTTTAGTATAAAATTTGGTGCTATGATAAAAAACAGTAGTGCAGCTGGCCATTCCCATATCTATCCATGCCAAAGTCACCACAAAATTTGTAGCAACAAAACCTTAGTTTGGCGACCAATTAATCAGCAGTAAAAGATCTTGTAACATTTAATATTAAGGTTTGGATTACTTTATATTAAGCAATCAGGTAGAATAAATGTTAAGAAACTTTACAACTTAAAAATGATTTTTTAGACAAGAGAATATGAACAAAATAAAAACTTATCTCCCTGTTCCTTTAAAAGCAATTATACATTTTGGAAAATCAATTTACTTTATAAATTAAAATAGAAAGCAAACTGATTCTGTCTCTCAGGTGATAGTGGGGCTTAAATTTATATTCTGAGCAATACTTGATGGCGGCAATTGCTACTGTGGCTTTCAATACATGGCATTGATGGATTTATGGTTGATTCAGTATGTTACTGACACCGGTACATCTGGCCGCAACCTTTGGAACCATTGAAGACATTGAAGTGGCTTGACCTTTGAAATCTGTTAAACGCCTGGTCCCTGCAACCCCTTGGTGTTTCTGTCCGATCAACAGCTACTCTTCAATTCCCATTCAATGACTGCTCTCAGACTCCATCACTTCCCAACTACAACTCCTCAATCCTCCATCTCCACAACTCAGAAACTAATTTCTCTTCAATATTTCACTAACTACAAAACCTGTGTTTTCCCCTTCCTGATTAAAATTTTTGTCAATAGGAATTAATCTTACAACTTTCGAGTTTGCAGATTCGGTATTCACACATCTACCAGAAAGTTGCGAAAGACAACATTTTGCAACTGAGCAGAACATGCACCATTAAGAAGTGCTGAAACAGGAAACTATTGTTCTCTTATGTCCATAGATATTCCACATGAAATCTACCCAAAATCTTTTTACATAGAAAAGTAGCCAATTTTAAGGTTCATAAATAAATGTGTCACTCCCAATTCTTTAAAACATAGTACCCATACAAAGAGCAAGATTTTCTTTACATGAAAAATGTTTATTAATGTTGGGATCTGTGGGTTTAGAACAGCCATATGCCTGTATGTTTCTGCAGTATTGCGTGTGAGTCTCTAAAGGTCCAATTTTAATCTCATTTCACATCAGTTCTAGTGGCCAGGTAAGTGTGAAACTTGGCTTGTCAGCTCAACTCCTACCCCAAAATGTAAAGGAATGACCAAAAAAGTAGTAGAATTGGTCGTTCAGATATGTATTGATGCCAAATTCACCACAAAATTTTGTCATGGCAGATTTGGGCCTATGTTTGGAGGCAGTAAAAGATGAATTTGCCACAATATTTTGGAAATGTACTATATTAAGCATTTCTGAAACATTTATATCTCCAGAGGTGTTACACATGGAAATTGCCCAGAAAATATTGATGGCAATAAAAAACAAAATATGTCACTCCCAATTTGGTTTTAAAGGTACCGTTACATGAACAGGCTGCTTTTACAAGAACAAAGTTTATTTATGTCTTGTCCCGAGATATTACAACATCCATAAGACACTGAATGTAACATATTATGCTGTGGTTAGAAGAGATGGGCAATCTGATTCAAAGAACTAACTCCTTCTGTGGAGTGAGTGATCATT
Source organism: Eucriotettix oculatus (assembly GCA_034510155.1). Taxonomy (NCBI): domain Eukaryota; kingdom Metazoa; phylum Arthropoda; class Insecta; order Orthoptera; family Tetrigidae; genus Eucriotettix; species Eucriotettix oculatus. The sequence goes on along the minus strand of CM067376.1, from coordinate 235,400,568 downwards.
GATCTGGACAAAAGAGCAGTAGCTTTTTTGATTCATTCTGCTCCTTTGATCTGTGAGCAACCAGCTGTTGGAATCTCTCACTCAGGAATTAGATCACTAGTACTGTGATACCAGCGTTTGAATCACTCACTCAGGAATCAGATCGCTGGAACCGTGATTCCAGAGTCACCTAACATTTTAACTTTGAATCACTCACTCAGCGTGAGAACTGTGATCCAAGAGCATTCAGTGAGTGAATCAGTATCTTTTTCTTTCTGGATATGTTATTATGAGTGATTGTTTTGAAAAAATTAAATTAAGTGGCAGATGCACAAAATATTATAACCAAACGTTAATATGAAAATTTCTGATCTGATTTTACAAATATGATCATATAACCCCTTTCACCTATTCTGGCTAAATGCTATCCCACACTTTTCACTTTAGCCTCTCAAGATCGCATCACTCTATACTATGCCGTTATTAACATAATTAATAATTCACTTAATTTCTTATAATATTGAAGTAGAATTTAACACACACTGCACAATGGGCCAAATTTGATCCCATGTCAAATGACTGCTTATCCCAAAGTGATGTGGTATGACCAGAAAAGTAGTACAAATTGCCGTTCAGGTATCTACTCATGCTAAAATTAACGCAAAATTTTGTGACTGCAAATTTGGATGCCAATTACTCAGCAGAAAAAAACATCTGTATGGCACAATATTTTGTAAATGTACATATCAAGCATTCGTGAAGCAGAAATAATGTAGCAATAAGCAAACACCTTTGGAACCATTGAAAAATATTTTTTCTTGATGTTTACCAATTACTCCATCCAGATACATTACATGCTACCTAGTTTGAGATTTACTTATTACATAAAGAATTACTCATATTTTTATGAAATTCCAAGATTTTGTAATTTTATATTTAATTTGTTACTAAAGATCTATTTTTAATCAGCAAAATCTGTGAGATATCCAATATTATATCACCCAAGAAAAATGATTATTACATTTGTCAAGTTTACACTAGCCACTTTTTGGCTATAGTTAACACTAAACACAGACAAAATCCATGAATGTGAAAGTCATAAAATAATAAAAATACCTTTTCTCCAGGGCAATGTAAACAGATTTAGCAGGTGGTGTGTTGAGCAGTCTGGACAGTAGTTTCACAAAACCTTCTGTTACTTCATTGTCATAAATTACTGAAAATAAATATGTTTGAATAAATAGTGATTTTAGAGAAAACAAAGAAGGCCCAAAAATACAAGATAAACCAAGTCAAGAAAATAACCAACTTATTTTTAAATTTACATTAAGTCCACACTGTACCACACAAATTATACTTATGAAATTTTGAAAATTACCCCCATCTCTATTTTGAAAACACCATACAAAATTTACAGTAATTAAGCAAAAAAATATATTGCATTTATATAGTCACATATTTTATTGGCAAGTCTTACATTATAAGTATCTTTACCAAGCAATAAATCCAATAAAAACTGAATGTAATATGGCTTACAATTTTAAGTTGCACTACTATAAAAGCCCAAATTTGTCCTTCACAAACAACAGAAATAAATAAACAGCAGGAAATTGAATGAGTGCATTATGGTTTCTGTTTATAATTTATTTCAAATTGATGTCAGAAAATATTGATTCTTCATAAGATATTTGATTATAATTTCTTAGAGTTCAAAATATGTTTACCGGACTAGATAAAATAAATTAAGATAAGTCTCATCAATTTACATTATTTACTTGTGAATGCTATTTGATTACCATAACAGAACTTACCAATATAGATCTGATAGATTATCACTAGGCTATGAAAAATTAGAAAGGTAAAAAGTGTTATAAGGCAAATTCAGTCTCTCTCATACTATCAACAGAGAAATCCTTACCATCAAAATTCATAAATCACAATTAAGGCATTAAATGTAATAAATAATAATAATAATAAATAAGGAATTTATGATTAGAATAACACTTGAGAAATGAAACAGACTATATAAAAACAAAATATTCCAATTCAACCAGTTAATTCTCTCATACTAAAAATCATATCAGGTAGATAATTCAGTCCTTGTAAACTGCAATATCTGAGTTTTTCTGCAATCAAATAATGCAAAAATCAAAGACCGTCTTAGATTCCTTTTATTGTAGCAAGATGCCAAGGCATAGCCTCCCTACTTATTCATCATGCAACTTCAATAAACAAAAGATGAAGACCTATTTCTAATTTTAAAAGAGTATATTGGAGTTTGAGGGTCATTTTGTGCTTTATGAAAAGTGTTGGAATTTAAAGCAAGGTATCAGCAATTAGGCCTAAACAAAATTGTAAAGTGTTAACAAATAAAACAAAATTAAAAAATATTTAATCAACAAAGATAATTTGCTTCTGAATTTAATCAAGTATTAAAAATATTTTTAACACAATTTTATACGATGTAACATTATAGATACTTTCAAATTTTGTAGATTCAGTTATCTGAACAATCTAATATCTAAACTTTTAGATAGTCCCAATTAGTTCGGAAGATTCTACTGTAACTATGAACTGTTATACATTCTCAACATACTAGTTGTTTTGGGTGTAGAAAAATGTTGATGCACCAACCCATTGACAGAATAGCAAGTCGAAGATCCCTGTGCCAAATAGCAATACATAAGAAACAGTAATATTTTGAATGTGAAACACTAGATAACAAAAATTCCAGATATTACATTGTTCTTTACTGTCACTCTTTGGCTAGAAGTAATGCAAATGTCTCAAGTCAGAAAATCTGAAGGAGTCGGGCAACACTTGGTTTCATAATTTTCAAACTGAAGGTTAGAAAAAAAATGTACAACTATTTTGTGCTTTACGAATAGTGATATTTATTAAAGCAGATGTAATATGAAAGCATGCTGCCACCCATAAAATGAATTAAATGTTAAATGTTAGAAATTGATTACAAATTTTGCCCACTGTATTGTAGTGTACAAGTTATTAGCAAAAAATAATTGAAATATGCTCTAGTAAGGCCTGCAGTTTACATGCAATTTGTATATGGTCATGATTATGTGTTATAATAAGTCAGCTGACATAAAATTTTTGTTTGGCTGGAAAAATGTATTCAAACCTCCTGAACCAGCAAGCAGAATTTCTGGACATAATAGTTTCTTCACACCTGTAGACAGCAGGCTTTTCTCCTCCCAAACTTGTAAAAGAACTATCATTAACCTAGCATAAATTCCAGTATTACCAATAACAGCTTATAAAGTCATCAATAAGTTATATAGTATCTGTAATTACCAAATTCAATTTTGCCAATAATACATAAACCGAAATGTAAACATATTATACACCAAGAAAGTAGCAATACACACAAATAATTTGAATAATTGTTATAAAATGTTTAATTGTATGTAAATAATGTGGTCTGAGCAATTGAAACTTGCTTTTAGCTACACAATTTTCCTCTTATTCATCTTCTTTATTACTCAATCTGATAAAATAATTAAAATGTTCTACTTAAAATATAATATATTTTAAATGAACAAAATGTTTGTGAAAGGAAAATATTTCCAATAAATAAAATATTCTATCACTTTAATTACAGTCTAAACTAAGCTGAAACAACTTATTAAACTGCTGAGTACATATGAAGTCACTAAACCCAAAGACTGTAAGATATTATAAAATTAAATAAATAAGTATTCATCATAATAATGATACAAAAGTATAAAAAATCAAGTGACATATTTAAAAATGCTTCTTACCATCAGCTGCCAGAATGACATTAACTTCTTTCACTTTATCTTGCAATTCTTTACTCCATGTTTCTTGTAGAAAATCAAGGGTAAATATGGAAAAATCTGACTTGATAAATCTCTTATTACGGTCCTTGTTTGCTTTTATTAATTTTATAATATCACCAATATCTATTAACAATATAAGAAAATTAATGAAGTGTTATTAAATTAATGGTTTACAGTAATGAAAAATAAAAAGTAAAATTCAGAAAATATTATAGTTCATATAATCCCATTTTTATCTATTATGAAGAAGCCATTATTCCCTAATGAGTAAATAATAAAAGTTGGAAACAATTATTAAGTGGCCACCTGTATTAGTTTTCGTTGACATCTCAGCATATAAACTTGCAATAAAACACACACTAAACAATAAATTTCTTTCAATTATTTAATATCTTCTTTTCAAAGTTCAGAAACACAAATATGTAATTTATAGTTACTGATGTTTTCAGTAATTTAAGATATATTTTTGGCTCTTGTTTTTATGAGTTTATTTGTTTTGTAGAATTTGGAACAGATGTGTTTGAATAATAACGATGTATTCAGATTTTTAATTACTACTAAAAACTGAACTGTAGAGTTAAAAAGAACTTTTTTAGTGAAATGGGATTGTTTAAAGTATTTTGTTAAATAGGCACAAGTTTTATAATTGATATTTGAAAAAAGCATTCAGACAATTAATTTTATTTGTTCACTAAAATACACTAAGTTGCTAAATTTTTATGACCACCCAATAGTGTCGGTGGCCACAAGAGAGCTATAAAATAGGAATGAAGGACAAGTGAATCATCAGTTATACTGTGTTGTATTGAAAGATATGAGAAAAAGTCATGATTTAAACTGAGTTTGAAAGCAGGATGATTGTATGCACTCAAAGCATCACAACCAGTACCAGTATCAGCAAAATGGCTGCACTTGTGTAGTGTTTGAGAGTAGCAATTATTAATGTATACACAGTATGGACTACCCAGCAAAACATTGGGTCTCAAACATCAGGCTACTCAATCCATGAGTTGAAAGTAGACTTGCCAAAGTTGTCCAGTGCAACATAAGAGAAAGAATGTGAAGAATATTAATCAAGGGCCAACTGTGAATGTCTCTGAACAAACTGTTTGCTGCACATTACACTGTTTGGGCTATGGAAGCTGACAACCTATTTGAAAGCCTCTAATGCTAGCAGTTCACAAAGGACTACAAGGATTGGACAGTAGATGACTGGAAAAGGGTCAAGTGGTCTGATGAACTGCAATTTCAAATGCACTATGCAGGTGGCAGCATTCGAATACAGAGAAAACAAGACATAAGACCCCAGCTGCAATGCCACAATAGTTCAAGCTGGTGGTGGCAATATTATGACAGAGACTTTTCCTTGATTTTTTGCCTGTAAAATCACCAGATCTCAATCCAATTGAGAATTTGTGGGCTGAGGTTGAACAGGCTATCAGGCAGCTGGATCCAGTACCATCAAATCTTGAGGAATTGTAAAGTGCCATTGATCAGACATTGGCTCAAATTCCTGCTACAACCTACCGACATAGAATCCAGAAGAATTCAAGCAGTATTAAGAGCAAAAGGTGGCCCAACATTGTAATTGAGGGGATGGTCATAATAATTTGGCCACTCTAAGTATAAATTGCTTTAGTAATATTAATTAGATATGCTTTATTAATATCAAGAGATTTAACAATTTTGGAATTGAAAATTTGATTACCAGTGAATTTGTTTACACAAGTATAAATGAATATTTCTTTGTTTTAAGGAAATGATTTATTAATGGAGGCTAAAAATGTTTATATTCCCAACATAATTTCTTGCTTCTTCATTCAGATGCTATATGCGTGGATAGCTGTCTTTCTAGGACTAGGTTGAATTTAGTAAGTCTATGTCCCCATGATTGTACGGACTCTTGTATTGTGCATCTGATCCCTCTCTCTGATGGCTAAGTTTCCTTACTGCTTGAAATATTGGAGTAATTTCTCTAATTTCTTTCTTACTATGCTTTCCTGCGTAACTTTTACAGGGATAAACCTAACTTGTTTGTTTGTCTTTCTTCTCTGATATCCTTCTCTCTGGTTCGCTTCTCATCCATCTTTCACCTTTTTATTCAGACAATGGAATGCCTGAAGAAACTAAATAATATTAACTCACCATTGTCAACAAACTTCAAAACCAGGTTAATGATAGTAGTGTTGCACAGGCACACTTGAAAGTTCCTTCTCAAAACACAGTACTCTCTTCCCTCTACTTTTTCTACTGTGCTACCGACATGCCATGCTATAATTATCAAAGTGAACATGGTTGGAATCCCAAGGACTCTTCATCCAGCAGTTACACCAGGAAAGCAAATTACCCTGAATTTTAAAATTTTGATCTGTATAATAAAAATATAGTAAAATGATTATAACTTAGATGGAAAGGTAATAAGTGGTGTATTTATTTGAGCTGATGAACTACAACAGAGGAAACACATTGGAAATTTGTAATTAACCATTAATTACCAGTCTACAGAATTGCCATCTTTTTTTTCATGTGGAATAATGGATTTAATTAAAAGTGAAAGTCATCTTGCAAGTAAGAAATCTATTAATCATAAAAAGAGTGACAACAGAAATATGTCCACTACAATGACACAATGCAGAGAATCTTATTCTTATAAAAGAAAATCAACATTCAAATACAGCTATATGTCCAATTACAAGGAGTTTCTGTACACATGAACTGAAAGAAAGGTGTAACCTTGGAGCATGTAAGTGAAAATTTTAGGATTAAGAGAATAATATATTACTTTATAATTATAATAATTTGAAAAATTGAAATACCTGTACAAATTACTTCCTTTGCAAACATTGAAGCAATTATGCTTGTTAAGCCAGTTCCTGATCCTAGCTCCAAAACAGTTGCTCCCAATAATAATTCTGGTCCTTTATCAAGCACAAAGTCAGCAAGGGCTAAAGCTCCTCGCCAAACTTGTAGACCAACCATTTGCAGTGTTGTGGAATGTTTTTGCTCTTAATGTAAATACAATTAAAGGAACCATTTATAATACATTTGTGAAATATTTACAGAGTTATAAATTAATACACACAAACTTGTCTAAAAAATAATGACCAGGGTCACAAATTCTATATTCTGTCAATGATGTAATTTCTATGGTAAGATTATCAATAATTGCAGTATCAAATTAAGAAAAAAGGGACAGTCATTGTAAAAATTACTTTTGAAGACAATATTCTTGTTAACAGAATAAAAAATCCTAAAACTTGGTACAGCATTTTGTTTTGAATGTTGACCTATAAAGATCAGAATCAGACACTCAGATGAAAATAAAGCAGTTATCTTGAAACCTTTGAAATTTGGAGCTAGGTAAGGGGAGAAATATAAAGGATAAGAAGAGTAGATGAAATAGTTTTATAGACATCCTTAATGATTTGAATAAGTTGCAACATTATTATAGCACCAATTTCTCAATACATTAAAAATTTACCAGGGTGAGGAACTAGACTTGTCAATTAAACCATTGATTGTTATATAGAGTCTGTCATTATTCAATTGTATCTAACATTTGAAAATCCGAAAGTATTAGCAATGTTACACGAAATTTCATTTGAAACAAAACATCCAGGTTATATATACAATAAATTTTAACTCACCAATTTGTATAATTTCATCTCTAGCCAAATTGACCTCATTTCTTCTCTGTACTACATAATCCCCATCTTCATCCTTTTGTGCTTCATTACTCACAACAGATAATCTTGAAGGCAGTTTGAAATGAAAACTTGTAACTACATCTTGACCAGGGCAATAATAGAATATGTTAGGTTTAATACACAAAAACTTTTGATAATCAACATTCCTATAGATTTAAGTTAACATACAGTCAGCAGATAAAGAAGGTTTGGCTGACTGGTCTAATTTGCTGTGATGGTGGATTTCTGATGAAACTGTAAAATCTTCTACAGACATCTAAAAACAAATTTAAATAAATAAAAGTTTAAGTGGAAATTATTTAATTTTTTATATTAAATGTAGATCATGGCAGAGCGTACTTTCAGGAAGAGCAGCGAATGGACTTATGTTCCAGTTATCACAAGCTGCAAAAGTCATTTTACAAGGCCCCTTTTGTCGGTACAAAGGACTGAATATAATGATGCCAAATTAAAAATAAATTTTTGGCAGACAAATATCCCGGACAGTTTGTATTTGCCAAGCGGATGTACAACATGAGAACGATTGTAACGTTATTTTCCGTACTCTTTTATTTGCAAACAATGTTTTGAAAGGCGTAAGAATGAAATGGTAGTATGAAAAATAAAATTTACACTAATTGGAAATACTGATTTATAAATTGAAAAAGGACAAATAAATAGAATCTAATTTGATCTGTAAACGTCACTGGAATTTCGAAGGCCAATCACAGCTCACCACGAGTCGATGCCGCCACGTTTCCCAACCCACCGCTATTTAGTCCGTCATCACTGAGTTGTCCTTAGTCAAGAGTAAGGACCGGTCACGTTATTGTAATTAAAGATGTTGTTAATTTATCTTTTATCGTTATCCGTTGCAAGTGTTGTGTGTGGGACTGAAATTAAAACAGATGAAGGAGTGTTAGTTTTAAATAAAGATAATATTGATACAGCAATTGCGGACAACGAATACATTCTTGTAGAATTTTGTAAGGAAAAACTTATTTTACTATTTTTAATTTTCCCTTTAGTTTCTGCTATTATGGTTTGTTTTGGAAGTTATATTTAACAGCTTTGTAAAGACTTAATTTAGTATGAACTATCTGAAATTACCGTCCGTCTCTGGGGTTTTATTTAATGTAAATATTCTTTGCTCTTTATTTTAGACGCTCCATGGTGCGGACACTGTAAGGCTCTAGCTCCAGAATTTATCAAAGCTGCTAAGAAACTATCGGAACAAGAATCGTCAATCAAGCTTGCGAAAGTAGATGCAACAGAAGAAACAGAATTGGCAGAAAAACATGGGGTTAGAGGCTATCCCACACTTAAATTTTTCCGGAAAGGCACTCCAATTGAATATTCAGGTATGTGGTTATTAACAATTTGCTTTTATTATTTTTTAATATTGTAAATAATTTATATATATATATTATATATCGAAATGCCTCAGAATAGCAAAAGTAATGTATTATTAATTTACCCGAAATAGTTGTAGTTAAATTAGTGTTAAACAGTTGATTTGTAATTTCTTTCCAACATAGCAATAGAAACTGTGACGATATGACTGTGTTCTATTTGACTGTTGGGACATTAAAGTTTAATGCTTTATTCACCAGGTATGTCATATTTTGCTTACCCGGATGCAAATGCATTTCACAGGAAGGCTAAAAAAAAAGAGTTCAGTAGAATCATTGATGTTATACATTCTCCTTGTAAATTCCCATCAAGAATACATCCCTTACTTTCTCAGATTTATTAATTGAATTATTTATAATTTAATGTTGGATTTTGCTTTATTTCACATGCACAAAATAAGCAACTTTAGCTAATTGTTTTATCTGTAGGAGCTGCTAAAATTATAAATATTGTAGGTGTCTTGAGGGTATACAAATGGTTTCACATTACAAGAAGTTGTATTTAAATAAAAATAATAGTTTTTGCAATGTCAGTGATCCAATACTATAACTCAGTCAGTCATTGTGATGCTGTTTAACCATTAAACTGCCACAATATTGGGAGAAGGTCGTTAGGTATGTATCTCCTTGATGCTTTTTTTATGCACTTGTGAAAAAATCTCGCATTTCATTTAGAAAATGAAAAATTCTCTTGCATCAGTCCTCAAAGACAGATTTTGTAACATAACTGTTTTTGATATGTCAAAGAATTGTAGCTCAAGCAAATTCTACAACAATTTTTATTACATGTTAAAAGTCATATTATACCTTTTTGAAGATAAAATAAATGAAATCACTGAGGCATGTCAAAACTTGACCCTTTTGATGCAACAGCTGGCTCCTTGATCCCCAGGGGTACCGGTAAATTGTTTCCTTGGTTCCCAGCTATCAAATACGTTAGCAGTAGCCGATATCATACTTGACAGACCTTGTTAAGAAAACTCTTCCAGCATTTTAACAAGTTGCAATTTGAACTGAGTATACTGCTTTGGTATATTAAGGACTGAGTATATAATAAATATCTTACTGTTAATTCAACTGTCTCAAGAAATTTTATATTAAACCTTGTTATTTAGAAAAAGTACACTTCTAAAGAGTGAAGTAATTGCAACAGAAATTGCGTAACTTTCGTGAACAGTGTAAATATTTCGAGTTGAAGCTTGGTAAATGGCTGTGGTTTGTATTTACTAGTTTGTAAGAGTTAAGAAGTATGAAATATTTCAATACATATTCCTAATGTGTGCCAAGTGTTTACCTGAGACCTGTAACTCCTAAATCTGTTTTGCATGCTCAATTATTCCCTTGTAAAAAACAGTGTTATCAACTTATGTTTTATACTACAGTTACTTGAATGAAAATGAAATTTATTTTTGAAATTGAGATAGTTTATTAAATGAAACAAATGATTTGAGTAATTTACATAAATCTTGACAATTAAAAATGGCAAAAACAACAAAGGAATGAAAAGTGTGGGAAGGTGAAAACTGTTTGCAAGAGATGGAAGACAGTTTGTTTCCTTGTTACAAAGTCTTAGCTGCTCGCAGGTCAGGTTCCCTTTTTCTTCTCTTTGAGCCTACTCCCCCATCCCCCCTCCCAATTACTTTTTATAATGAAATGATGGCCAATCCCTCAAAAAATTGACAATGAAGAAAGCTGCTTTGTTAACATTTTGGTAGACAACATATTGTATTTAAATAATGTTAAGTTAAAATTACCATCCTTTTCTTAAAAATTGCTCCTTGTAATTAATAAAAGTTTGAAGGTCATTACAATCTTGTATTATGTGCCACACAAAGAAATTCATCCCACTTTGTTGGTTATCCAAGTTTTGAAGATTAATATTATCATGTTAAATATTAATTATATATAATTTGAAGGAAACCCCACAGTTGGATGATAATTTGTAATATATATTACTCTTTGGGATTTTTAATTTAATGTAAAATAAATAATGAAAGTAATTTAAAATGAAAATTTACAATTGTTTAACAAATATGTGATTGAAGACTTATGAAAACAATTAAAAGGAATAAAATTAAACTGGAGAGCACTCTAAATCTGCAATGAAACAATTCTTTAAATCTCCTGTGGGGTGAACCATGTAGAAACTAATTTTCTTGGTAATTAGGACTGACATTGTATACTATCGAAATATTAAATTAACAATGCCAAAAGATGGCTGCAGTTGTTTTCTTAGGTGTTGGTTGCACTGGTGCTTCTTGATATCGGCTTCTGGCAGGTTCAACAGAGTGGCACTGAATTTTAGAGCCTTCGGTTGAAGCTGTATTGGGATGGAATGGCTGTGACGTTCAGCTGGCAGTATCTCATTAGCAGGCCACATCTTGGACCTGAATTGTCAATGCATCTACCCAATTCTCAACATGTCCTCTCAACCACTATTTTGACCTATGAATTCAAAAGCTCACTGCTGCCCCTACCTCTTTGTCCACAATTTAATGAATCTCTCCTCCTAAAATGTCTTTCCACCTCATTTCCTGTTTTATTTACAGTTTCCATAAATTTTAAATAATTCTCATTGGTTGGTTTTTGAAGTAGTAAGTAACCGAATGTGAGCAAATGTGTTTGCATATGTCATCTATTTAATCCAACAGTAGCTTATGTTTCAAATAATTATTTGAAGCTTCAAGCTGATGGGTTCATTTAGCACAGAAGGTCTTTAGGGTTGTATCTGTATTGTTTGAGAAAAAGGGGTTTTAATTTCTGTCCAAAGCTCAAATATCTGGTCATACAAAAGAACCTTTGGCAACTTTTAATGTTTTTCACTTATCTTAAGTCATACATTATCTTTTAGTAATATTGACATTGTACACTGATTTGATATTCAGAAATAAGTTCAAGTATAAAATAATTTACTTCTGAATATAATCTTTAAATTAAACTTTATTTGCAGGCGGTAGAACTGCAGATGAGATTGTAAACTGGTTGGTGAAGAAGACTGGCCCACCTGCTAAAGATTTAACATCAGTGGAAGATGCCACTACATTTGTGGATTCAGCAAATGTTGTGGTGGTTGGATTTTTCAAGGTAACACTAGCATAAATAAATATAAACTATTAAAGTTCTGAATATTTGGTTTCGATGTGGCTACATCCTGCAGAATTTGTCAGAAATCCTGTTTTAACTATATTTTCCAATTTGCTTGTGTTAAGTATTTGTAAAGTTTTACTGGCAATATTAAGTTGAAAAGATATTTATCACATTTAATTATCATTTTATGTTGTTAATAGAACTTTTCTTATTAAATGAAAAACCACTTGATAACGATGCAGTACTTTGTTAGCTAAGAAATTCATACTTAAAGCAGCTTAAATTTATGTATTAGTACTATTTTTATTTGATCATCAATGATTAAAAACAAAACATAGAAAGTAAAATGCCTTGTTTGGTTGTACATTTTAATTGTCCTTTTTGATTTTGTTCTGATATAAAGTGTTGAATACATTTATTTTCTGGAATTTGAGTTTCTGGTACACATCTTGTTGAAGTAATTCATATTAAAATTAACAGGACCAAGAATCAACTGCTGCCAAGAATTTCCTTGCTGCTGCAAATGCCATTGACCATCATCCATTTGGTATAACTTCTTCTGATGTTGTCTTTGGTGAATATGGAATTGATGGTGAGAAAGTAGTGTTATTCAAGAAGGTATACATCTTTTCCTACACATGGCCTTTTATTTTATTTATTTATTCAAAATAATCACTTTGCAATCAAAAAATTTCAGTTTGATGAAGGAAAAGCCATTTTTGATGGTGAAATAACAGAAAAGGCAATCAAAAAGTTTGTTACTGCCCAATCTCTTCCATTGGTGGTAGAATTCAACCATGAAACTGCACAGAAGATATTTGGTGGTGAAATCAAGAGCCACCTTCTTATGTTCTTGTCCCAAGAAGCAGGGCATTTTGACAAGTATTTGCCTCCTGCCCGTGAAGCTGCAAAGAACTTCAGGGAACAGGTTAATGTTTACTTTTTTTTTTCATATTTAATGTTTTTCAAATATTTTGCTGATTTTACATAATATGTAGAACTATTCTTCAAATTTTTCTTTTCTGAAACTAGCTTTTGAAGACCTTTTGTTTCTTCAACTATTGAAAGGAAGTCGGTTATTAACTAATTAATTAATTGCAATGAAAAATTATATACATGCAATATCGTTAAAATATTACTACTACATCTAATGGATCTGGGTGTGCCAAACTTTATTTGTGCAAGTAATTATTCTTTGTAATTAATTAATTCATTCATTCATAACTGACTTCTTGGGCATTATATATTATGTAAATTTTCAATGTCAGTTCCCTCTAATTAAAATATCAACAAGCTTTTAACAGTCAAACTAGCATTTTCCTACAAATGCTTTTATTAATCTTTATATGTTTAGACCAATTTGAGTAGTTAACTAGTGAAATCTTGAACATGGTCATCACACAGTTAAAGGAGTTGATTATTAAATGCACCCAAAGGTCTGCACTTGTAGTTGAATTTATAGTTTCTTTGTTCATTAAGCCAGTATGGGACAGTTTGAAAAGTAGGAATTGTGAAATATTCTAAATAATTATGACATTAGTCAAATTTATAAATTTTTTGCCTAATATCAGGAAATAGCTGGGCAACAACTGCTATGTAGGTAGCAATATTTTGCTTTGTTGAATTGTTGGCTATACTTCTAAAATATGTATGCTAATGAATCATTTAATGTACTACTAATATAATTTAAGATGCAATATTTCATAACTTAGTCATCCTGTATAATGCACAAACAAACTTGATTAAAGCTATGATTTTGAAATTAAGAATATTGTGTAGCTGTTGCAGACATTTCATTTTTTATAGACAGCTTATCTTGACAGCTTAATATCAGTTAATATTGTTTGATTTACTTCATTATTATCTATCAAAATAACTTCATCTGAAAGATTAATAGACTATCTTTTCTTATATCTTTAAAAGAGTATTTCATTAAATAAAGTAATTATATCATCTGACTTACAAATAAAATGGTGGTCAAAAGTAAGAAATGGAATAAATTAATTAGAATGTGTTTCTTCCCTGAACTTTAAGGATCTCTTTAGTTAAAATTTTAGTATTTCATTAACTTTCTTTCTCTTTATATGAAATTTTTATCTAATGAAGCCTATCAGATTTGATTTTTTAATAAGTCTGATAATATAAACGAAACATTTTTATTACCTGATTCTCTATAGCATTTAATGAATGTGCATTATTATTATTATGAAGATTAATCTCCAATCATTGGGGACCGATGGTATAAGAAATTATTATTTTTTGAATATCTGAGATTTTAAGTTATTTTTCATTAAGTCATTGCCTTGAAATAAATTAGATTGTTTGCAAATTTATACAGCATGGTTTCTGGAGTAGTGGTTTAATAGATTTACAGTTTGTGAAACATTAATTTTCCTGCCTTTGCTTGCTGTTCATAATTACTAATTTTAAAAAAATGGAGTGTCCTCATCCTCCCCTTTTCACTTCCATACATATGCTTTTAAATGATAGCTGCCTGTTTAAGGATCATCCTAGTGTAGCTTTTTGTAAAAAATAATGGTCCTAAATATTCATGTTTATGTAAATTGAAAATTGACAGTTTTTATATAAAATAAGTAGATTAAATCAAAAGTTAACTGTAATTCCAAAATTTTCTATCTTTCAAATTATATTCTTAAAAAGGCAAATCAGTAAAGTAAGTGGGGTTTCAGTTTTCATGTGGCTTTTGAAATGTTAATTTTCAGATGATTGATGATAACAATTTACTCATATTATAATTTTTGAGCAAACAATAATCTTAACGAAGTGAAAAAAAATCTATTTTTAGGTTTTGTTTGTTACAATAAATGTGGATGATGAAGACCATCAAAGAATCTTGGAGTTTTTTGGAATGAAGAAACACGAAATTCCATCCATGCGTGCAATTCGTTTAGAAGAAGATATGTCCAAATATAAGCCTGAGAATCCTGAATTATCTGCAGAAAATATGAAGGAGTTTGTGCAAGGTTTTATTGATGGCAAATTAAAGGTATACATGTTTCCTAACTAGAATTTTTTTTTGTTGTGTATGTTTCTGCAAATTTTTAATCTTCTTTTCTGTATCATAAGATTTTATTCACTACATTTGAAGCATCAGTTTTCATGTAATTGATTATGGTTTTAATAGTTCTTACTATGACATTTAGCTTTCTTGGTACCGATTATAAAAGAAACAATCTCAAATTTCCAGTTTGGTTAAATAATTATTATACTTTTATATAAACATTCCAGACTATTGTAATAATTAGTATTTAACCTGGATACAAGACTGTTTTATTTGTATTTAAGATTGCTCTCTTATGTCATGTGAAATTATGAAAATTTGTCAACACACAAGCTTAATTCATAAACTATTACATTGCATTCTTATCAACTGAAATTGTATTATTATATTAATTCATAATTAATGAAAGTGCCATTTTACAATTATAGTTTCTCTAATACCTTCGGTTTGTATTGTTATAATGATTCTAGAATTAGTTCTGGTGCATATTTGTTAATTTTCCTGAAAATATACTAACACTTGCTTTTAACGGTTTAGTTAACAATGTTTTGAAAATATTTAATTAATTAATTTTTTTAATTAACATGACATTGTATGTTAAAACAATTAATAAGGAAAGGAAAGATATATATATTACGGATAAATTTTTGACTTTATTGTGTTAGTTTTCAGTCTATATTATATATAATTGAACTGGATAGGAAAGTATGGAATAGCTGAAAGATTATCTTGCCTTAAATCAGTAGTAGATGATGCCACATGGGAACAGTAACATGTCAAATAGTTGAGACTGAGTGAAGACAGTGTCTGAATGGTATGGTATGTGGAATTCGAAACACGTCACCAGTCATTAGGCAACTCATAAATATAGCCAATAATCAACCACAACCTATTTTCCTGGACTACAAAAGAACACTACTCCATTCTCACCTGCCCCACTGTCTTTAGGTACCTTCCCAACCTCAGTGACATCCTCATCTACCCTTGAATGCTCACTCATACACCCCACTTAAGGTGGCTAACGACCTTAATGACCCTGTGGCATGAACAGGTAAAAAGAGAAATTACCAGACTCTCCTCCTACATAATTAACTATGTTAATTGCATACTCTCTTCTCCTCCCATTTCATCAGATAATAATCTACTGTGTGAACTTTTTCCAATACATCGAACAGTCGAGGCAAAGTCCTGTACTGAACATTCTCTTACAACTGTCTTTCCGTCTTTTTATCTTCCACTTCTTGTGTATGAGTACACATTATTCCATTACCGGTGCATTTTCCAGTGTTGTAATGTATCCAGGAGAAAGAGAGAATTGTTGGTTTGTTTGGCATTGATTGTTGCTCTCTAATGGTGCACTGTGGTTTGACTCTGATACTGAGCTCTTGGCCTCAACTACTGATCGGTAACTCTATCTCACTCCTGTTCAGATGAGCTACTGTAATCTGACAATGTCATCTCATCTTTATTTGATTATATATGCTTGTACAGTAGTTTCTATTTAAAGCAGGATCATAATGTTAAATTTTCAGCAACATCTTCTATCTGAGGATCTCCCTGAAGATTGGGACAAGGCACCTGTTAAAGTACTAGTTTCAACAAACTTTGATGAAGTTGCATTTGACAAATCTAAAGACGTTCTTGTGGAATTTTATGCTCCATGGTGTGGTCACTGTAAACAGTTGGCTCCCATATATGACCAGGTGTGTAAATGTTTTATTTTTACTATTTACTGATGCTACAGGGACCAGTATATCAATATCTTTGTTATATTTTTATTAAATAAAAATGTTGGAACATTTATGTAGTGCATTTTGGAATTATTAAAAGTAGTCACAGTTTAGATTACATTTCAAAAAATTAAATCCAACTGTTTAAATATGAATGATATACTTCTAGTGACTGAAATGTATGTCAGGTTATATATCTGATTTTAATATGATAAATTATTGTTTATTATTTCTTCTAAGATATTGTAAGATTACAGTCAATTATCTTAAGTTCAATATTGTAGGATGCAACTTGAACAATAATAGTCTTAGTAAGGAAACTAATCAACATATTGATATAAAAACATTTTAAACTATTGATCTGTGTGATAAATAGTATTATTTAAAGTATTATTTCATATCATTCTTTCACAGCTTGGAGAGAAATTCAAGGATAGTGAAACAGTAGTAGTTGCCAAAATGGATGCCACAGCAAATGAATTGGAGCACACAAAAATAGTTAATTTCCCAACTTTAAAACTTTACACCAAGGGAGATAATAAAGTGAGTATATTGCAACTATTATATTTAAATGGTCTTATTTAAAGTTCCAATATAAATGGACACTTTTTGTGTAGGTCGTTGAATATAACGGAGAAAGGACCCTTGAGGGACTGACCAAGTTTTTGGAGACTGGAGGAGAATATGGTCAAGCTGCTCCAGATGAGGTAATTTCCATTAATAATCTTTGACAGTTATGACCAGGAACATCTGAATCCCAGATCTCTCCCTGCTTAACCTGAAAATATTGTCCTATTTTCCCATACGTACTACTAGCTACATACATCAGGATACAATAATGCATAATCAATACTTGACAAAATAATTAGTTCATAATTTGAATGAAACTGTAATTCATGCTGTGTGAAAAGATGCAATTAAGATTTACAATTAACAGAGGGTTGGTTATCGTAATTTTTTAAAATCTTTGTGTTCTAAAGCATTTTAATTTTGCTTTTGTTACATTAATGGCAATCCTTGCATTATATCTTGTGCAGTGTGTTCAGAATGTTGCTGTTCACTGGACTATGGACGTGGAACAACATAGCAACTTTCTGAATGCTCTGTACAAAAAAAAGACTATTTGTAAATCAGTTTATTTTAATGAATCTACTGAAACTATGAATTAAATTTCTTATCTTCTGTGAATTTTTTAAAAATTGTAACTTAGTTTTAGAATGGGGAAATAAGTTGAACATTTATTTTCTAATGTCATATACATATGTAATTACCATTATAATTTTTAATTTAATTCATTTACTTTTTTACACAGGCTGAAGAAGTAGATGAAGATGATGATCTTCCAAGAAAGGATGAGCTGTAAATGTTGTATTGAGTGGATGTGATGGGTGGAAGACTGAGTGAGTGATTGTTCATATAAGTGGTATCTGTGCAACACATCTATAATTGGTATCAAAGAGACTGATGGAGGTTAATATTGTTATAAAACAGAAACCCAATTGTACTAAAATAGTAATTATTTATTTTCAGCAGTCTTTTCTAAATTATGTTCAGAGTCTATATTTACCAGGTATTTATAATTAAGTGGTACGCTGCATTTATTAAAGCATTCCATTACACTGAATTATAAATAACTCAGCACAATTGTCAATCTTGTATATGTACACAAACATACAGTTAGCAGTATTATGTGAAAGGGTCAGTACTGAACAATATTTTGGTGATATTAACTGCATTTATTACAAAATAGGTTGTGTATGTGCTCTTCAGTTCAATTCTTGCAGTTATATTTTTCATAATTGAATAAGAATATAATTTATTGTATTTTCTTCTTCTGGTAGGTTTAATTAGCCTACAGGGGAATTACTTAGCATGAACTGCTGCTGACATATTTATATAGTGATCAAGATGTCACATTGACTTTTGATGAGCTAAGGCATACAAAGTAACTCTCTTCCAAAGCTTCAGGTGTTTGACAGATAATGGAAATAAATATTTTCTTTTTTTACTATAAGAATTGTTTCTCATATTTGACTACCCTATATTCCTACAGAACAATAAATTATTAAACTTTTTACTGTGAAGGGAAAGTACAGAAAAGTAACATGTCTTTTTGTTTGGAAGATTTCTCATCGCGATTAAAGTGTAAGATGTGTATTGACATATTGAACTGTATTTGCCTTTGTAGACTATATTTCATTCATATAATTGCAGGCCCACTTGCAATTTGAATTTCAATTTGTGTTCATGTGTCATCCTTATGTATGAATTTCAATTGCTGTTCATTAAAAATCACATTTCTTTTCTTGACTACTGACATATACAATTAAATTTTTTTATATACAATGCCATTACAAAACTGAAAAGTGGAACTTCAAACCATCCCAATAATATTCTTGAGGAAATATTTGTGTTAGACCATTTTTGGCCATTTAAGGTAAGGTTTGATCTCAATTGTGTTAAATGTGAAATAAAATGTTTTAAGGACGTAGTAGGCAATTTGAAGAAATTTAGTGTGATAAGTAGAAATTGAGGACAACCTTCAGGACTTTCATAATAAATTAACTCAGTATGTATTCATAAATTCTTGTGTGATGAATAATGAATGGCATAATCCAGTGGTGGCTTGAGATTTTCAAGTTGTGCGCCACATAACCCCTTCCAAGAATTTTTATGAGGATAATTATATAATAAATTAATAATGACTAACATTGTTGCCAATACTGTGCGACTTGTAATAGGTTAAATTTATAATTTCACTTATATGTAATAATGCCTATATCTTAAAAGTATAAAATTTTAAAACAAAATTTATGCACTTTTGTAACATGAATGCATTTTTCCTTTGTTCATGTTTTAAATAAATTTAATTTTTGGAAATAGCCACACATGACAGTATTGCATGTAGGATCCTGTGGTAGTTTTTGTATGATGATAAATGTTTTCTATCTTTAGAATAATCTCAGTGATGTCATGCCACTGTGGAATAGCAGTGTGGGAAGGTCCTAGTAATGTTTGATTCTGATGTTTGTGACACAGTTGGTATGTCTTAACATAGCTTTTAACATTAATTTCCATTCCAGCCATTGCTGTAACATGGTAATAATTTTGAATATTCTGGGGTGCCCTTTATGTAACATTTTGAAAATAGCTTCCCAGGAGGTTTTTAGAACAGCCAGTACCCACTCATGTTGTGCCATTGGATTTCTTTTAAGTACATTTTGTTTTACACAATATCATTAATATTGGCAGGTTTCCCATTTAACTCCTGCATTAACTGTATTGACTCAGGGTCCTCATATGTGTCTATTTCAAGTCCCTTTCTACAGCCTGATATGTGCTTTCTTAGCAGTCAATTGCATACTGACTGTTTTATATTCCTTATTGGTTTCTTCACCAGGTATATTTCTGTTCATATAATCAGTGTGTCCACTTCTGGCACCTTTAATATGCTTTATACTGAGATTATAAAGCTCTAGCACTAACAAACGCCTATTAGCATCAGATTTGCATGTTCACACAAGTGCCTGATCAGCGTGCAGTGTCACTGGCTTCCCTAAAATAAAGGGTCTGAACTTTTCAGTGGCAAAAATTATAGGGAGGTTCTCTAACTCTGTGGTCATTTATGCTAGTTCCTACATTTGTAATCCCCTACTGGACATACAAATTATTACCTTATAACTTTGTTTATCCTCTTGGCCTAATATTTCTGGGACTTCCCTGCCACATGAATCACACCTCATTATGAATCCACAGTCAAAGATTTGGTGTTTAAAATCAACAGACTGAAATGATCTTATAGTGACTCATCATGGACCATTTTCCATCTCAATCTTCTTAGCCTCTTCAACAATTCTTTCAATACGGCTCATTTTGCTGCATACCCAGGGACAAAAATTCTATAAAAAGCTACAGAACCAGTTAGTTGTCTTAGCTCATAAAATTTGGGGGATATTAAAGATTCTATATCTTGAACAATTTCTCCTGTGTTTGTCTTAGTGCTTCAACAGATATGGCCCAAGAAGGGTATTTTTCTCCAGAGGATTGTTTTATTTAAACTTACGGCTGAGCATCAATCCTACTAACTCCCCAAAAGGAAACAAGGTGTTACAAGTGTTCTCTAAAAATTTCGCTGGCTACAGTTATGTCTGTCACGAAATTTCGGATTTCAGCCGTCAGATCTGTGTAGTTGTTTGAAAAACACCAGAAAACTGGTATTCAATCCAAAAGGCATTCTGATGAATTAGTACGATCAGAAACGTCTACGACTCGACTTAGTCTGGTAAAACCCTTTTGTCAAGTCGTCACTTTTACAATTACGGAATCTTCGCAATGCTTCCACCAACGATATTCCTCGTATTTTTTTTTTAAATTTCATTTACCTTTCTGGCATTTAAACAAATGCGTAATTCATTGTCCTTTTAGCGCATTTAAAATTTCATTTACCTTTCTGGCATTTAAACAAATGCGCAATTCATTGTCCTTTTAGCGCACCACATATATAGCCTACTGTTTATACTTTCAGATATATGATTCTTTCCTGTATCAATTTCTCTCGCTTATGATCTTGGTTAGATAACTCAAGGTATCGGATATCGTGTCTATTTTTCACTATCACTTCTATTAACGAATCTTCCATGCTATCGTTTATCACGATCTCAATGAACGTCTATTTTTCCATTAACTTAACGGCTTCATTTTCGTTGTCATTAACATTCTCTTAAGAGTGCGCGGTGGATGGGGTGGGAAGGGAGCACCCCACTCCTACCACTTACGTACTAGACAAGGGAACCCCTGATTGGACAAGATAATTTGATCGGGGCTATTTAAACCACAAATTTCCGATTCGAAAGCGCTTCATCTGAAGATGATGGTGTCAGCCGTGGAAACGTTGTGGACTACAAACATGGAATTCCGAGAACTCCTCATCCAGCTTTTAATCTATTCACATTACTTGAGGGGGTAGGAGTCAACTTAATGAAAATATTAAATACATCTCCTTTTGATGTAGAGTATATTTCCAAACAATATAAGCAAACTATCTACGACAATTCTGTTAATGAATATATTATCAAAAATTAAATTAAAAAATACAATATTTACACATTAAACTTGCTCCGACTAGTTCATAGACCGACTCAAGTTGACCATGATAGTTTGGAAATAACACCAAAATCTATAGAAAATTAGAAAGTCATTTACCCGAGAATTTAAAAGTATTTCAAAACCCCCGAAATTACCGCGTCAACATGAGAACATTGGATGATGGACCTCTTGCTGAGGGTTGACTTGACTGCTCCATTCCGGATGCTAGGACGCTGGTGGTGGAAGGCGATGAAGCCAGCAACCCGGCGCTGACGTCCTTTTATCTGACGTTTTCCCAGACTGCTGAAGTTGGCAGCTTATTACCCGTGGGTGGGTGAACTCTACGAATTGTACTAGAGGCGGACTTCAGGATTCCACCTCGAATCTCCAGTCAGAAGAAAATGCTACTGCCCAGGGGTTTGTTTGGAGACTCTGGACGCAGACTGTCCACTCTCAAGAAAGATGTCTCTGCCATACTATCTGGAGTACCATTGCCATTTGGAAGGAAACGCCCCAAATTACTAGCGAATTTTATCAATTTTCGACAATTTGTCCCTTGGATGGGAGAAATGTATGCGGGAGCGCGCACTTGCAGGTCTACGAATAGATATTCGCACCTATTTTTACTATCAGATTTCACACATCCAGTGCTAATTTGAAATATGGACTCAGGTCAAACAGTTTTCCTAATGATCCCACGTTCAGTTGCCCTCCCGGGGGCATGGAACAAAGGCCGCATCTTTCCATGCGATCAGCCAGATACTAAAGTGAATCCAACAATCCTTGAAATACATAATCCTATTCTACATTAATATCTATTTAATTATACTTAATATCTAGCACTAGACACACGTGATTTACTATAATGCTGCTCTTCTGCACCCTTACTTCCTTCTACTTAATCCCAATAAAATTCATTTACTGCTCCCTCTGCATTTCTAGTCACACTACTTATCACTACTTCCTTCAGTTTTATTCCTTCAAAAAGTCAATCCCAATCATTAATTTACCAAATAAATCTTTGAGCTATTCAATATTTCTCCTTCCGTGGTACGTTTGTCTGTCACCACCTGTTAAGTAACCCTTTAACTGCGTCGTACAAGAGCGCCGTAAACTTTTAAGTTTGTTATAGAGTTTGTTTTACTTGTCAATTTTATATCAGATGCTCATATAATTCAGTATTGACCACTGAATAGCTGCTCTGGTATCCACCCATGCGTTTACCGATATTCCACAGCTTGAACCTGTACCAATTTGTTCTCAACACTTCTCGATATTCAAAGTTGTCTGCCGATAAATCATATCTACCAGGTATTTGATGTATGTTCCTAATCTACCCTTAAGCCACCTTCGGTTTGTGGACTGAGCCCCAGCGGCCGTTTCTGTTTTAACCGCGATGGTCCCACCACGTGTAACCGTTGTTTGACGCGGCTCTCGTCTTCTCCTTGGAGTCCTGTTTTACCGAGTGTCCCCTTGTGGTTTCACTTTCTTGTCTTCTTAAAACCATAAACCATTGTGTTTCTCCTTCCAACAGAAGAGTTTTAAACTCCATACAGTTGAATCCAATCAATTGTCACGTCACAGTCTACAACAGACATCCTGTTCACCGACGCAGTAAGCCTTGTTAACTCTGTCAACAAGCCGGTTTTACTAGGAGACGTTTCTAATACGCAGCGTGAACTGAAAGGGGAATTCCACGTCGGCAGGATCGCACATTGTACAACGCCGCGCTATATTGTGGGTCTTGCAGCCTCAATAACAACACCAACTCAATTATTATTAGAATACTTTATTAACTGCATTCCTTGCAACACGCTCGCCCTGCAGCTTACTCAATACTGCTGCTCTCTGACAACTGCTACCAACCTTACAATCCTCCCCTTTTAAGATTGAATAGTGAACAACAATCTTTAATTACAAACATAGCACTTTATTCTCTGTTTGTGATACTTTATAAAGTCTCGTATCTTCTTTTTAATTTACAGATTTAAACTATCAACTGGTTTGATGGTCCTCTTTGGCTTGGAATTTACATTCCATTCTTCTTCTCGGTTTGGGACACACATTTTCTTTGATTCCATGTTGGTCTCTTCATCCTTTTCAACTACAATCCTCTTTGGTTCTTCGTCTTCCTTTGTACGGGTCCCACAGGATGTTTCTTGTTAACTCCGAGGATTCAGATACTAATGGTGGTTGAACTACATCTGCTATTCCATAGGTTTCAGTTTCTCAATTTCTTTATTGTACAAATCACCTTGTTTTAACAATTGATCAACATGTCGTTTAGCAATTGGCCCATTTTGATTTAATGGTTCACAAATGAATGTTCTACTCCCTAATTTCTTTTTTATAGTTGCCCTTGTCCATGTAGGTTTCATTGGATTCTTGTAGTCTCTCATATATACTTTCCCTCCCTCTTTAAAATCAGCATTTCGGTTTCCAAGAAAATATTTCTTTTGATCTTCCCTGTTTCTTTCTGCCTGTGTTTTGTAAATAAACGATAATCTGGTTGGTACTTCTCTTCCAATTTTTTTGCTTGTTTTTCACCTGTCGAAGCATGTGGTGCATTTCTATATGAAGCCAAAAATCGCTGAACCAGATGAATTTCCTTTGTCTTTTAGTATTTTTTTAAAACAGTTTTTAAACGTAGCGATCATGTTTTCAGCTTGTCCATTTGTTGCTGCATGGCATGGTAGTGCATTACGGTGTATTATTCCATTATTTTTGCAAAAAGTTTTAAATTCGACAGAAGTAAATTGTGTTCCATTGTCAGAGACTAACATCTCTGGCAATCCAAATGTGCTGAAAATTTATCTCAATTTTTCAATAGTATTTTCCGAATTTGTATTTGACATATTTCAGGCCATTTTGAATATGCGTCTATTAATAGAAAATAAACCTGCCTTGTATTGGGCCTAAAAATCAACGTGAACTCTCTCGAACACCTGTTTTGCTTCTGGAAACTTTTCTAGGCTGGACTTCTCTGGATTTTTCGCAAACATCCTACAAAGATCATAATTTCTGTATGTCGCTGTCCAATTTCGGCCACCAGAAATATTGCGTAGCAATTGCTTTCATTTTGTTCATTCCTAAATGAGCTCCATGAAGTTCTAGTAACAGAAGATTTCGCATTTTATGCGGAATCAACACTCGATAGCCCCACAATTCATTGGCACGACGGTTATAATGTTTCAGTTCAACAACTTTTTCTATTGGCCACCCATCACTTGTATACATATATACCTTGCTCATTTTTGGATCCACACGTATTTATTTTTTTATGTCGTTTGCACTCACTGGTAACTTGTTTTCACAAATGAAGTGTAAATAGTCGTTCTCCTCCAATTGTGTTTCCTTTCCATTGAGTGGTAATCTTGACAACCCATCACTGCGCCGTTGTCTTTTCCTTTGATGTATTGGAATTTGTAATCGAATCCACTGAGAAATAATGCCCATCATTGCAATCTTCCTGCTGCAATTGTAGGAATACCTCTGTTTTCTACAAACAACGCGTTGGTTTATGATCAGAACACAAAAGAAGTTTATTTCCCATCAAGTATTAATAAAACTTCCATACATACTGCATAGTTTTGTCTCTGACGCGTGTAATATTTTGGACGCGAAAGTATTAGGTTTTTCTATAAATATTCTATATAAAATATTCAATAAAGCTGCTCCAATGTCCTCATTTGATGTATCACAGACTAGCTTTAATGGCAATTTTGGATCGTAATGAACGAGATTTCTGTCTGCTGTAATTACTTGCTTAATGGGGTTGAATGCTTCTTCGCATTCGGTTGTCCAATGGAATGAGTTTGTAGAGTGGTGATAATAATTCGGATAACCTTGGAATGAACTTTCCATAATAATTAACCATTGCTACAAACGCCTGGCCTGCGTCGGATTTTTTGGACATGGTGGTTTTAGTACGGCTTCAATTTTTTTCGTCCTTGAACAGGCCGTTTTTATTCATTCGGTATCCTAGGAACGTGATTTCCTTTGAAAAAATTTACACTTCGTCAAATTTAGTTTGAACCATGCGTGTGACAGTCGACGGAAAACTTCGGTCAAATTTTCCAAATGTTCCTTCCTGTACTTTCCTGTGACAGTGACGTCATCCATATAAAAAACAGTTCCTATTGCGCCTTGAATACCTGCCTCATTCTGAAGCTGAAGCTGGTTTTGGATCAAAGGGTAATGTATTGACAGCATAAATACCTTTGTGTGTACTCCACGCTAGTATTTTTCTGGTTTCTTCCGTCACTTCTAGTTGATTATTTGCTGATAAAATATCCAACTTCATATGATGTTAACCTCCACCCAATTCTGCAAAATTTCTTCTTCAATGAATTTGTTAATTGTCACTTCATAATCTCCATAAATCCTAATGTTTCCAATTGGTTTGATGATTGGAACAATCGGTGTTCCCCAATCACTAGTGTCTATCTTTGTTATTATTTCTTCTTTTTCTAGTTTGTCCAGTTCTTCGCTAACTTTGTCTTTCAAAGCAAACGGAATTTTTCTAGGCGCATAGAAAAAGGATGTCCACAAGGATCAATTCTTGGTCCGCTGTTGTGGAACATTTATATTGACACGTTCCTAGCAAAGCTAAAGACAGAATCAGCCGTGAAAATAGCAGTTGCGTACGTGGGCGACCTCACGATAGTAATAGAAGGTTCGTCCAGGAAAAATATCGAGGAAAAGGGGGCGAAAGTCCTACAAGTACTCGATTAGATGGTGTGCCACGCATAAGATGGAAGTGTCTACCCAGAAAACCCAAGCAATAGTCTTTGGAACTACCTTGGGCAGCCAACCAATAATCAAATACCGCGGACAGCTAATTGCCGTCTGCAGGAAGTGAAGTACCTCGGTGTAGTACTCGATGAGAAGTTAAGCTTCATGGCTCACTTTAAAGAGGTTCTACCTAGGGCAGTCAAGGTAATTAACCAGATTTTACGAGTTGCACGTAGAGAGTACGAAATCACTCCTGCCAAGCTCCTGTCCTATTACGGAGCGGTCTTCGAGGCCATGGCCTTGTATGCCATCCCGGCTACATCGCATGTGCTACAGAGGGTCGCTGTGTGTAGGCAGCTGCAAATAGCACAAAGAAGGGTTCTCCTTCGACTCCTTCGAGCCTACAACACCACGCCTCTCGAGGCACTCCAGATTATAAGTGAGATACCGCCGCTGGAGCTCACTGCCTGAGCAAGAGCAGCGACCTACTTCTTAGGCAAAGGAGATGTGCAAAAGGCACAAGCCATTACAGATGATACATGCAACTCGAAAGCGACAGTGTTGAATTGGGTCAACCGCACCTGGGCTCATTCCTGGACTGAGACCCACAAAAGTAAGTGAACGAGACGAGTGCTGTCAAGCCTGCAATTAAGGCAAAGTCTAACGGCGCTAAAGCCGACAAGAGAAATTGTCCACATCCTAAGTGGACACGGCCCTTTCAGGGCTAAACTATATGAGGTTTGACGAGCAGACTCACCGACCTGCGACTGCGGGGAGGGGGAAGAGACGGCGGAACACGTGCTGTTGAGGTGCCCTATCTGGGAAACCATATTCGGAGCGGTCCGTCGACTCGGTCTGCAGGAAACGCTGAAAAACCCCGAAGGGGTTACAACACTTATTAAGTCTCTAAGGGTTCTAGAGAAAGAAAAAGCGGACTTGGAAAGCACCGTCACGTTACACAATTCTGACTAGCAGATTATGCAATGTCAGCCTGGGGAGCAACAAGTAGCTCTCAAGTGCCTTGGTGTCGGTCTATCGCACGGATCCCAGTGTTTGAGGCACCGGTGAACCCGCAAGGGAGTACATAGGCAGCCGAGCTGTTTCTGAGCGATAAGCCTAGTATCCTATATGAGAACGGGAGTTAGACGACGAAGGGTCGGCACTTGAAAAAGTTGTTAGTAACTGAGTCTAACTCAAGGGAGTCGACGAGTTTCAGACTAAGGGGTCGAGGCTGATTCTCAGTCTTAGTAACCGATGTCGAAACTCCCTGGCTGTAATTCTCCGCAAACTGGGTGGTTGCGCAAATCGCCCACAGGAGATAGCTGCTAACTTGAACGACGACAAGGGTGGCAGGCCTAAAAACCAGTCGATCCTCAGTCCGGCGTCAAGTTTCAATGACATTTACTCGAGGCCTGGCCTGCCGTTGGGGAAGTTCTGAAAAGGATTCACAGCGGTAGGGGGTGGAGAATAAATGTAAGTGCGAGCTCTACCTAATAGGTGACCCCATGGTAACCAACCATTACCAAAACAGAGCAGCACAAGGCCCACCAGAGCCTTCAGTGAAAAACTCTGGTACTCCGGGGTGAGCGTAACCCAGCTGTCGCTCTACTGGGCGGCAGCCCAGCTCACAAAACGGGTTGGACTCGGAGTGGCAGTGACGTGCGCTCAAAATCCCACGGTGGCGGTGCTAGCAAGTCGGTGCCCTGGGTATGTGTAACCCAAGAGTGGGGGACGGACCAGGCCCGGCACTTGAAGCCACTGGCCCTTAGGTAAGGCAGCGGCCCCGAGGGCACTCTCGCCGTTGCGGGTGGAGGGCATTTCCATCAGGTCAAAAACTCGGATGTGGGAGCCGTATGCAACTTGAGCAACACAAACCCTGCAACTGGAGAGCCTGTCGGGTGAGGATGTGGCTCGGCGCAATCCTTGCCTAACCTCGCTCGGCCGGAACTCAACAGCTGTACGAGCACTTACGGCGAGGAGACCCATCGGACTCTGTACGCCATATCACATACGCCCCGTAAAGTCCATAGGACATACACGGGGTCAGGTGCTGGTCCCATCCAGTCTTCCTGTGATTCACAAACTACCAACCTGAGGAGTGCCGCTAGGCGTATTACGACGTACGCGGCGTACCAAATACGCCGCCTAGGAAAACCCGACTTCAAATACTCAAACGTTAGCACGGGGCGCCACCATCTGTTCGTCCCCAAGAGATTCAGGCAACAAGTATTTGTGTTTTTACACAGCCCCAGCTATCCGATACGTAACTTTCCTTCTGTGGTCTGCCAGAGTGTTCCTCGCCAACAAGCGAAAGTAACGCTTTCCGTCGCTAACCCGATCGGAAATAACCAACCACGAACAGGGCGTTTCCAGAACATTTACGTGGACTACCTCCTGACGGTCCCTACAAACACTGTTTGACGTCGTCGACAGATCATCATGATGGCCGGAAGATTTCCGTCCTGAAAAAGTAACAGTCGAAGCCGTGAGCGAAGCCCAAATTTGCGGGTATATTGCTCACTTCGGCTGACCCGAACGCGTCACAGCTGACTGAACAGAAGAAGCACATCTGTTCCGCGCGTACGGTATGTTCTATGGATTTTCTAGGAAACGCATCCATAGAGCAACCAGTTGAAAGCGGCCAGCATATGCCATCTCGGCGTCTATCGGTTCGTCGCCCTGCAACTTGTTTTTTTTTACCCAATTAGGCTGGAAATGACAGTTACGTTCTTTATTCCATAGCACCGGGCTAATTTGCCCTTGACAGGTGGTTAGTTGTTAATTATTTATTCACGTATCATGAACTTTCAAGGGAAAAAACCCTTACATTGAGGAACAATGTGTCAGTGTTAACCTGCACTGAGTATGTGATTATAAGATAATACTCCTGTGGAGTCTTTACTTGTCATAATCACTCTGCCATATTTTGCTGGCAATTTTTAGTCTATTGTAGAATTCTTTTGTTAGTCTTACTATTTCGTTTTTAATGCAGTTTAATTTGGCCTCAGTATGTAAATCTATTGTTCTCGTTGATATTAATTTATTTGTGTTATTATGTTTCATGGTTTTTGAAGAATATGGATGTAACTTTTTGCTGTACAGGGTACGGGATACCGATAGCTTTCTTAGTTTTTTGTTAACTTCCATTATGTGATTTTTGAATAATAGTTTTGTACCGCTCCTTCTTCACTTCTGGATTATTTCTACGTCGACGATTTTTATAACACTGTTCTTGGGTGGGTTTTGATAATAATATTAATAGTATTAAAGGTAATATTATACTGCTAATAATTACAAATTTATTTTACGGAAATTATTAATTATATATACATTTTTTTTCTCCGGCATTTATATTGAGCTCTTTCTCTAAAGGGTGTTCGTGGCTTGGGAGAATAAATGACAAACATATTGGCAAAATGGTAAATAAACCCGCTTTTCGCTGGAGTTTACAATACCTCGGATTAACCTTGGCGGAAGTGTGTCGTCTCTCTCCCTCTCGATGTTGAGAAGGAAGCATACAGTCCGGTCCTTGTTATGCCTGAGTCACACCCAAGCCTGTGGGTGTGAAACCCGTTGAGCCAAAGAAGCACTTGTTGGCTGCTAAGTCCGAAAACACTCTCTTTACTGCTGGGTCCAAATTCTGCTCCTGTCTGCATTTCGTCACCTCGGATTCACCTTCCAGAACCTTAATTTACCAATCACATGGCAGTTGTCACGGGAAAATATTCCCTTGCCTTGGTATTTCCCCGGTGCGAAAAATATATTTTTCAGCCGACCCCGCTAACTTTGAGCTATTGTACTCTGATAACCTTTCTGGCGTCTCGGTCTCTGTCGATGGTATCCGCTCCCTCGGCGAGCAGTTGAAGGCTAGCGTTCGAACTAAAAACACGTCGTGTAAATACTACTGTATTTTAATGATAATGGAATTTAATATTTCTAAACTACCTTCAAAGTTTAATGGAATTAGCACTTAGAATCTCAAACCGTTTCTAACAGACGTTGAGAACTATTTACTTGTAAGAAGCATATTAGATACAGTAACCACATTTATCTTCTAGACGTTTATAATAAGGCTCTCATGCCATTCAATGGTTTAAATGACGTTTCGTTTCGCTTTGTCTGAATGTAGTCATCACCGACATTAAAGAAATTTATTTGATTTTAGAATAGGGAATATATATTTTTTAATAAAAAATATGTATCTTGCTAAAATGTTAAGCGTTTTCTGCCAAATTGAACTGATAAAAGCCCCTGTAAATTAGCTAGAAAAAATATCTGGTTTTAAAATAAGCGAAAAAATTTAATGAGCCTTTATGCCCCGTCTACAAGATGCGTTTCGCAGGTAAAAGCGTGGGTGAAGACGGCAACACGATAGCTCGTGCAAGCTCAACAGAGCGCCTCCAGGATGTATATGTACTGGGGTCGAAGACCTTGGGCATATGGCAAGAGTTGTCGCTGATCCCATTGTATCAGTCGGCCAACTGCCTCCTGAAAGGTGGAGACATGGAGAAGGGAATGCTGCGACCCCACAGCAAACTCATCTCCCGTCATTCGGAAGGGCGTGAGAATAGTACCGAATGCCCGACCTACCTCATGCAGGTTTTCTAGGGTTTTCCCTGCATCTCTTTAGGTGAAACACCGGGTAGGATCCTTAAACCATAGTCCGGTTGGCAATAGTTAACCCTTGGCTACCTTGCTCTACCTTCCGCATCCCCCCTTTTCAATTCCCTTCCTATGTTATTAAACGGGAGTTGCCCGTTTCAGGATCGCCCTCATGTAGCCTGTTAACCCAAAAAGGAAAAAAAAGCTCAACAGAGCGCGTTGCGTAATCGTTGACTTTCTGAACATTGGACTCTCGGTTTGCACGGCTGTACTTGAGCGTACAATCCAAGTCCCAGTCCAGTAAAATTGCTTCAGACGACACATATTACAACATAATGAGTGATGTACGAAAGTATTAGATGGTTAATTTTTCAAGAAAAGATGACTGACGTATAACATATAGGCTGTTTCATCCGTCCTTAAATAACCACGCCACTGCTCTGGGCGTTCTCTTCAATCTTCTATTAAATTAACATGTAAATGTATATTTCTCTGTAATAATTACTTTTTGCTCCACTTCTACGGCGTAACTTGTTTGTCTATTTTTTCAACTATAAGCAACAAAATAATGACGCTGATATAAACCACATTTCCGTTGGCTACATTGCGGTGTGATTTAACATCACAGCTCTCAAATACTTTCCATAGATTTAGTTTACGCGTATTCTGGGTCCGTTTGCTGTTCCATTTTGACTGTGTAATTTTAACTGCCCAGGTAAGAACGAGCGTGTGGACGGGTCCTGATTCTCGGGAAAGTTGCGTCAAAGCGTGTACCAACTATGTGGGTCAGGAAACGGAGGTATTGTAAGATTATCTTTTACGATTAAACTTTCAATACAGAACGGATTAAGATAACCTATACGCAGAAATACTATATCTATCATCAAAAGAAAACGGCAATCGCGAACCACGTGATCCTGAGGGAGATGGCCAGCGTCGAACCATGACACATAAGTTTTTGAGCCGACAATGAGACTCTCAGGGGTCTTGGCTTTAATTAATTACTGGAGTTGAAGGTTTATTTAATAAGTAAACGATTAAAATTCAAACAATTTAATTAAAACAGTTAAATCCCCATCAAAGCTCATTCCTACGGCTCCACAATCATTAAATGTTGCTTTTACCCACTCACGCTCACATTCATACTCACTTATACTATAATTCCTAACCGAACTACAAAATAATTACAAAGATTTTAAAATTTTCAAAATAACAACCATCTCCTTCTCTGTCCTAATCTGTACTGCCCTAATATTTTTCACATAGCAAACTTCCCCACTTCCTCAGGGCTTTCAAATAAAATTTTATTGTCCGCTCTGACCGCTACTTTAGCGGACGTGGACCGCTCCCAGGTCAATGATCCTTCAACAGATCAAAACATTTGACCTGTTTTTGGGAATCCGCCGACACACAATACCAAGGATCACTGTTCTTAACCGCTGACTGCTACAATGACCGACCGCACACATTTAAGTGACAAAAATTCACAAAACGACTAAATGACGAAATCACTTTTACAACCGATAGTCTGTTTAAAATAAGAAGGCCTCAGACCGGCAAGGCGCCAGCGTGGTGTGATCTTGAATCATTCAATCACAGTAACGTTGCTTGACGAGCCCCTTTGTTTAGAGAATTGTCCTCTCGCGCCTTACCGTCCAGGGGACTTCTTATTTTAATCCTTTCCCTGTTTCGGATGAGTTATCTCGTCCAGAGAAGACGCGCAAAAACTGACGCGGCCGAGTTAACTCGTACTATGCTAATTTTTGTTCTTCTTCCTTGATCTGGACGAGATATTTCGTCCCCTTCATAGAAGTTCATAGTTTTTCGTGAGAGTGCGTGTTTTAACAACGCATGATTTACTTTATTTTAACTTCTGCGTTTCTTCGATTTTTGAAAGCGAGAAAAGTCACCAAAATTTCGTAATTTTTATGCGTCGAAACCTATGCTATTTTCGAGATATTATTTGCAATGAACAAATAAATATATTTGAAGCATTTTATAAATAACTACGATGATACTTTATACTGTTTTCATCAATATTTGGATCAGCCTAACGGAGCTGGTAGGTGAGTTAGGTGCCATCTTGCTATTCTGAGGGTCGCGCGTTCGAATCTTGCTATCGGAAAGGATGTTGTAATGCCTGTATTCAGTGAAGAAATTGATTTGAAACATTTTATAAATACTACAAAGAAAAATATTTATTCCTTACTCTTCAGTGTAGCGGACCTGACCTAAATGATTTACACTCCTGACCCCTATTCCGAAGGTCGCGTGTTCCAAACCCATTACTATAGACTATGTCAGAGTAGTCCGAAAATTTCTGGTAATGATCTATTTCAGTAATAAGCTGTCATCTTAGCACCGAAAAAAACAACAACATTTTATTGTGAACAATTTTTGTGAATATAATTATTGGGAAATATTAAACTTAATTTTTAAGCAAAACTATGTGAAAATTTTCAAAAATAAAAACATTAAGAAATTTTTAAAAATTAAATAACTTTGTAAAACACATAATATATATTTTATTTAATATCTACGAGTAGGTAATTAAAAGTTGTAATAAAATCATTTGACGTTTTTGTCATTTTTGTTGAAAAATATCCGTCAGTGAAGAAATAAATAGAGTTCCTCAGGCATTAGATTTCCACATTTGTTCAAATTATAAAATACTGTATCATATATCATTAGTGAGCGGTATGATGAATAACAGATATCCTGAAGGGATGTTTTACGCCGAAAAAATAAGTTATTTTGCGGTTACAAGTGTTATCACTAGAATGAACGTCTTTGTGTAATCGATATATCTCAGTATAAAATTAATTTAATATATTTCAGTTTCAGAGAATAAAGCAACAGATTTCTTTAATCGATATGTCATGAAAGATAAGTGAGAAGCTTCTTTTAATATTGGAAAACGTGATTATGGTAGCCGTTAGACAGTGACCCCTTCCCCACTCCAAAAAAAGACTAAACACGTGAAAATTTGCAGCAGCGTGTGTGAGGGCTAGCCTGATCAGCGTTCTGTATTTGATTGTGTTGTAGACATAATAGAAAAGAGATTATATTTTTGGTCCCATGCACTATACCTGAATGTATGTGCCGAGTGCAACACGGGACGAAATGTGTTTCAGAAAACCGAAAACTGACTATGCAACGAACAAGTTGGTAAGATCGTATCTTCTTAAATGGTAATTTGAAGTATTGCATTGAACTTTTATTGATCAACGATTTAAATTTCTGAGTGAATCTTTGGAAACATTGTAGAAGTTGTATGAACAGACACTTAAAACTGTTGTGCACAAATGAAAATTGATTAGTGTCAAAGAATTAAGTGGGGTAAGTTTGTAATTTATAAAATTTAAAACCAATTTACTTAGTTACTTCCTCGTCATGGATTAGGCTATTGCCTGTTCCGACCTCAACCTTCATTCCATCTCTTTCTAGAACGACCAACATCCCTTTTTCCAATAGAATGGTATTGAAGAGCAAGCTTTGGTATTCTATTGTCATCCATTCTGAGAACGTGGCTTTTCCAATTTGCTCTATTTTGGTAAATTCTATAATTCAGTGTGAATATATCTAGCAGCTGCCTTATTTCTTCATTTCTTATTATATCGCTCCGGGAGTATCCTTTCACAGATATAAGAAATCTCATTTCCGATGCTTGTATCTTACTCCTATAATATATTTTTATTCACCCATTTTTCACTTGGTACAGGCATCGTCTTATAAAATTTAAGTTAAATATCCTCTCTTACTTTTCCTTTTAATTTATGTTGTAATTTTCTAGCAATTTTGCGGTGTCATTGTTTTAATGAATCCTGATATAAATTGCAGCCGGTTGCAGGAGGAGCAGATACTTGAAGGTTATAGATATCTTTACAAACTTAATGTACTCATGTACATTTTGCTTATGTAAAATGTGTTTGCGTTAGAATTGCAAAATTTAAATTTTCATAAAATATTTGCTACCATCTATTCCAATGGGAGCCAGAATATACCCCTGGAAAGAGAATCCCGTGTTATGTTCAATGTAAAATAAATAATATGAACATATTTGCTTGTGTTCAATTATTGGAGGTTTGTGAAATTTATATCAGTAGAAGGCATAGCTTGTGTGATTTGAAGCTTAAATAAATTCTCACATTCAAAATGGACACTCTTCCAAAACAATGTGCTAATATTTTTTGCATTTTTTCAGCTCTCTGATTTTTGTGCTGAACACTTAAACATTTTGGCTCCATTTTAATCCGTATACCCTGTATATGCTAAATATAGCTTACCAAGGGAAAATTGCTCTGAAGGAAAAAGTCCTTACTGCTGGTTACCCAGAGAGGTTCGAGGATTGCCACTCCTCGCCCTCTAACGCATCTTTACAAACTTAGTGAAGGTATCCTGTTCATTATATTGGTTCATATTAATGAATCTACGTGCAGGATTGTGGGGGATTTTTACCGCCCTAAAAAACATTCAGTTAATTTGAATAATATCTGATTGTTGTCTTGTTTATATTTTCGATTATTTCTTTTTGAAATTCAAATTGTTTCAAGGCTAATATAAATGATTGGCAAATTTCCTCACATCCTAAAATTTTCGAAGGTTCCAGTTTTCGGTAGTCCTGAAAGGTGTCATGCCAAAAATCACATTCCCATACAATGTGATAAGGTGTTTTATCTTCCTGTTTGCAGAAAGAACATGTAGAAGAATTAAATGTAACTGTTTTAATTTATAATTTTATGGCCCGTGTCCAGAGAAAAATCTAACTCCTTCTTATGTTGGAGTTATGAAGCTGCGTTGTAAGAATTACAGAAATTTGATGTCGCTGGAGACTTCCTAAATACTTGTAAATCTTGCCCTCTTAAAAAAATTATTTGGGCCTAAAGCCATGTTTTCAGTCAGCTGGGAGTGATTGCTACTTTTCATTCTGAATGGGAACCAGCACTTAAATCTGTGAAGGCGCAACAAAACTGTGCGTTTAAAATAAATTTATGTTTCCTTGACTTTTTTGAAGACTTAAAATTTTGCATGGTTTTAACACCTAACCCCGATTTTACGTATTATTAAATAGAGGTTACGACATTGAGATAATTGATTTAAGTTCACATTATTTTAATAAACGTTTAGTAGAAATAATATGTTAAATTAGTAAATTTCCTACCATTTATGTTTATACAATTGTTGAAACCGAATATATATGAGAACTACTTTCAATATTTTGGTCATTAAAATAGATGTTACATTCAACAAAGTCGAATAATTCACTTAATTTCAGAGATATATTTTGGTATAAAAAAGGTAATTTGTTCTTTGTATTTTTAATGAAATTACCAAATTTTGTAAGGAGTCAGCTTAAAGCTTATTCGTTACATAAGTGTCTTAAATGGATTGACATGTGTTTTTAATTTAACACAACATTCATAAATAAATTTTAATAAAATAAATAATTTAGAACACATTAATAAAAATAGAAGTCCCTTCGGAACTTTCTATGTGCAAACATGAATTTATATAAATCTAAAAATTCAAACAAAATAAGATTTTACAAACATGATATTTAGTAAAATTATTTCAAAATTCATATACCTTCCGCGTTCCATAGTTTGATTTAAATTCTGTAGTCTGTCTGTAATTTGTAACTTTCAGCGTTTCGTAGCTTGCGATGCTTTAAATAAAACTATCCTTACTATTCAATATTCATAAATATATAACCAATAATTCCGGGAACTAAATAATCAATACGATGAATGGGAAATGTCACGAATACGTAATAATTTATTGGAGTTCTTTTTTTATGTTATTGTGTATATAGTCTTCTAGTGTATGATAGAACTTGATTAAGTTAATGTATGCAATATTTAACGTGATTTTATATACTTAAAGCTGAGATTTTTACTTACTCTACTTTGCTAATTCATAATCTATAATAAAGAATGATACAAACTTTTGTGAAGTAATCACACAATACATGTTTTCATCTCCATAACTTTTTGAGGAAGAGTAAAACATCGCGATCGCTAAACTGTCCACCAGGAATGCAAGATGGAAATAGAAATCGCGGATCCAGGAACCCAAGGCGATACTAGTCTACAAGCTTTTCTAAATAGAGCGTGAATGCCAACTTTCGAACTGATTAATGAATTGATAAGTTATTTTTAATCAATTGAACGTGTGCCTTGGCAGGACCTTTACTTATATAAGTGCATACATATATAAACTTATATATTTCAATTAATTTATGTACTTATTAAAAAATAATTCCCACAAAGTCTTCCTCATTTCCAGCTGACAATGTATATTACGGCATATCCACTTCTTGCACAAAACTGAAAAGGTCAAATGAAAACTATTTGGTTTTCTTCATGGAATATGAGCCGCTTCTTTTAAATTATATATATTTCTCGTTCAGGATGAAATTCCGAACAAAAATTCTTTATTTTGTTTTTACCTCAACAACTATACAATTGTTTTTGGTACCTAACACATTTAAGTTATCATTTTTATTCTATTATCTTCATAAGTAGTAAGATTGTTATTTCATAACTCACTCTAGTTACGGTAATCTATACCAATAGATAAAATTGAAGTGACTATGTTCGTCTCGAATAAGCTCCGAAATGGCTCAAACGAGAGGTGAGTTCGAGGTGGAGAGGACCTCGGAAAAGATCATTTGGAAAGGAGAAGTACGAGGAAACGGAAAGTCGGCTTCCAGTTTG
The DNA here is from genome assembly GCA_034510155.1 of Eucriotettix oculatus. NCBI lineage: Eukaryota > Metazoa > Arthropoda > Insecta > Orthoptera > Tetrigidae > Eucriotettix > Eucriotettix oculatus. The sequence continues at coordinate 235,362,697 of CM067376.1, read as the reverse complement.
AGAGTAGAGGAGAGGCGGTCTGGCTGGGAGCATCACAAGGACACTACTTGCAAGCCGCTTCTATGCTGACCCGGATGCTGCCTTTGTGTTCAATCCAGGACTGCCGGTGAACAAGGAAACCAGGGGAGGATTAACGTAAAGTAAGGAACCAAAAGGCAATAATATCTCGCTCTGCTATGCGTATAAACACGTCATACTGCCCTTCGTAAAAGTAGCTAGTATTTGTTAAAGTATATTTTTATTTGATTAAGGCTGAGCTAGTCAAATAAAATTCATTAAATTTAAATCATGTAATATTGTTGAATCTTTTACTTTTGTTAACAATGTAACTGTTTAAATTTCTAAGTTTAGATTTTTTGCGCCCACTCATTTAAATATAGCTAACCTTTTTTGAATATATTTATAAATTATAAAATCCATATATATATATATATATATATATATATATATTGTAATGTAAAAGCTCAGATGCCTGCTGATTTTGGTTATATAGCGTCATTGTGAGGTACAGTTAGGCCTACAATGAAGGAATTTTTGTGCGCGACAATAGAGGCCAACAATAATGTAGAATTGGCTGAAAGTGGGTAAAATCACGAGGGAATCTCCCACAGGGCGTATGTAAAAAAAACGATGGCGCGGAAGTCCCGCTGGCATGTGCGAAAATCCAGAGGGGAACCCCAGAATTTTGTGGAAGAAACTGATGGCGGGGAACTCCCGGGGCGAGAAGTTAAAAAGGAGCCGTTCGGAGGCTGAGACAATCAGTTGAGGGAGAAGCACTACATTCATCGATGTAAAGAAACCTGCAAGACGCACTAAAGCCAGAGAGACGCGGAAACATTCGTGAGGTTGAATGTTTGTAGGCCCAGTAATTTTGGGTAAGTTCATCTAAGCTGTGAACGTTGCTCATTGTGCTGATTGTATAAATTTAAATGATTTTTTTCTATTTTTCAGTAACTGCGTACTCCACTTCTCGAGAGACCCACAATATCCTGAGATATTGTTTCATGTAAGCATTGTAAAATTTTCAAACCGTTTAAAATTTGTTCATTAATAAATTAATGTTCTGTCCTATGAAGATGATATTACAATATATATATATATATATATTAATTCTACGTGAAGATTTCTTTCTTAGTGTGCGTGAATATCAACGACGTCAATTTTGATATCAATATTGTCAATATTGGTTTTTTATTTTGATTCATTGGGGTATTGTAATAATGTTAATTTATTGTCACTATTGGGTGTTTATTTTTTATTCATTGGCCTAGAATAGTAATGTTAATTTAAAATAATTCATTATAGAATATTTATTTTGATTTATTGGGTTACGGTTAAAAACATTCAATATGTCAAGTTAAACAATTTTTTTTAAAGTACTTAATGTTCATTTGAAGCAACTCACTTTGTACTATTTAGAAATCGCTTAGATACTTTTAATATAGTTTAGCTACAACTATTGAACAACAAGATGGTTCGGATGAAATCTTCACGGTTAACCAACCAGGTCAGGTTTTTAAAAGAACACAACGTTTCTGCGGCCATTTTCTGCCGCCGTCTTCAGGCTATAGCCTGAATATTGACAAAAAATTAACATTACTTTTCTAAATTTAATAGTGATATCAAAATTACCATTATTCTATCGCAATTACAACGCAATAACAAAAATCCAATTGTGATATAAGCTTAATACAGAATCAATATGACTACTCTATAGCCTGAAGACGGCGGTAGAAAATGGCCGCAGAAACGTTGTGTTATTTTAAAACCCTGACCCGGTTGGTTAACCATGAAGATTTCATCCGAATTATTCACCGGGAAAATCTGCGTTAATTAACAAAATGGTTATCTTGTGTGTTAATAGTACCAGACAAAATAATAGTCTGAATCGATAATATTTGTTAGTTAACACAAAACTATGTACTACACAATATTCACATGACATTCAAAATTAAAATGGAATTTTCTGTTGTTTGATGTAAACAACTCTTAATATAAGTGCATCTATCAAAGTTACTTCTCGTCTTTCTAGTTTTATTCAAAGTTTCCAAGTGCTTTTCACTCCAGTCGCAGGGGTCCCTTTTAAAAATTTGGCTGAGTCAATCGAGTGCATATCGACAAGATGCTGGTACTCTTAATGATCCAGGCCAGTTGTAGTACAAGTATGTTAAAATCCATTTTATTTGTTTTCAATTGAACTTCTATTGGTTTACGAAGTTTGATTAGTTTATTTATTTGAGCCGTCTCGGAGCCTATTTAAGATGAGCTTACAGACAGACGGACATTTACATTTTATTTATTGATTTATTGGTTTTAATTTAATTTATTTCAGCATTCTCTGATAAGAATTGATACTCCCTTTGTTTAAATTCATGCACAGGTTGACTATCCGACGGGAAACATGTGCACGTCCCGAGTCAGCGACCTTGCCGTTGTGGTGCGTAATCACCTTTCTGGACGCACACAAACGTGCACAGGAAGAGAATACTGAAAGATGCTGGAACATATTGCTAGCCTAGAATACCCTATTCCTCTACCTTTCCCTTTCTAGTTTTAAGAAACCTTATACATTGCAATATACCCGATAATAATAATAATAATAATAATATGTCGTTCACTCCTTTTATGGATATTGCAATATTGAATTTGTTGTAGAATTGTTTAACAGTTTTCATTTATTGATTATATTATGTTTTTATTTATTTTCTTTCAAGACTTAACTCTATAGTTTGAACACACAAATGATTAAATGTAACACTATTACGACATAATTTGAAGAGTTTACAGATAAGTTAATTGAAATAATAATTTTGAAGTCGAGTAAGAATACTAATGAAATTTTGATGATAAACACGTAATAATTTTGTAAAACTCACTGTGTAAAAAAAGGTCTATTTGAATTGTTAACAGTGACAACTTTGAATTGTGTTCTTATTGTATTAAATGTGTATAATTATTTGTAAGTAATTTAAAATAAAATTGTATCTATTTCACGATTACAGGCCCAGAGCTTAGATTGTAAAAGTTTTCTAAAAGGAATTGTACCAGTAAAATTTTGCATACATGTATTAAAATCAAAAATGTAGAAGGAAATTCTAACTACGAGAACCGCATCCCTCCTTTCAAATTCTCTTTCTATGCTGTTAAAGGTGAATTGCCAATTTATTTCAATAATTAAAGTAATGAATTAACCTCTATACATTTATAAGTGAAAGCAGAAAATTCAGTAAAGTTTGTTTGGTTTCTTAGTTAAATGTTATACTTGTATTCATCAGCCATTTGGTAATGAAGATATTCGTAATAAATTTGTGCAATGATTAATTTGGTAATAAAGTATTCAAGATTAATTAATTTTTTATACTTAATTTGATGTAAGTAAATAAATTTCTAAATTTCATTTGCTGTTCTTTGACGTTTAAATTTTGATTGAATTTATAATATTTTTATATGGTTAATGAATCTATTCAGATAATCAATTCTTAATATTATCTAAATGATTTATATTCCACATCTTCTTCGACTCATTAGAAATTATAATTCCAGCGTACAATTAACTACTTTGCTTGAAAATCTCAACCGTAATTTGTGCTATGCTTCAACTATTATTGTAAATTACACTTGATTATTTTTAATTAATTCATTATGCCATAATAAATATTTTATACATTAAAATGCAGCAATCTTTTTAGATCGTTTATTATTGAAACGTTTCATTGTGATCATCAGAATTTATTGTATGTGGAATATGAATGAAATACAAAGTTGTAATATTCGAGTAAATTTTGGAGGCTAGAGTTAACTTCAAAGTAGAAGTGGGTGGCAGACCAATCATACTCTATAACAAAAGAAGCTCTCGGAGATGTTGAGGAAGGCGAATGGAGACTATGGATATCTTGATAAATGATCTCTGCTTAACTGAAGCTTAGAAGAAAGAAGAGGATTGCCTTTAGTAGAGAAACCCACATGATAAATGATCATTACTTTAAAAATACCGAAAATTAGAAAAATATGCGTAGGAAACATTATCTTGCACGATCACTTAAATTTTAAATAAATATATTTTCTCGCAATAACAATAATGCATAATCAAAACTTCAATAATTATTCTTTAAAGTTAAACTACTTAAACATTTAAGAAACTTAATAACAGAATATTCGGATTTCTTTATTTGGAGACTACCGATTTTTTGTAGACAATTAACTTATCATAGAAAAGTATATAATGACGCATTGTATCATAGATATCGTATTATATTTATTAATTGACAGTGCATAAAAATGTTATAAAACATTAATAACACACAATGGAACAATGAAACGAAACCCATTCTCCGGGAAAGTTATATTGTAGTATTTCTATGGTTCTTTTATTACTGTTTCTTCTCTCATAGATAATCGAAAATAGAAAATTGTTGTCTTCGTTAATTGATAATTTTGTATCCCACCAAGTAATTATCGACTTATTGAATTTAGATTCATAAACTTGAGAACTGGTAAATTACTTGTAGTTCAATAACAAAGCTTAAACTAATAATAACCATACCAAATAGTGAAAATAGAGAAAAAAATCGAAAACGAACAATTTATTTCGCAGTATTGAGTTTGATATTTATGCACATTGTGTAATGATTAGATGAACGATCTACTCATTTCAACAACTTCACAAGAGAAGTCGCAGGAATAACATTTAATTCCTGTGCGAACAGAACGTCAATAACTCTTCAAAATAACACTTCACAGGAAAATATAAAAAGGATTGCAAAATGTATAATGAAAAAAATTTGCGCACTTAGCTATTTTCCACAAATCCTATCATCAAGGGGGAGGAATACAGTTTTTTGGACAGAAATTATTATAATACCCTATAATTATTTGTTATATCGTATGAATTAATTAATTTCTGTGGCATGTGCCATTTACAGATATTATATTATAAACCTAATTCTGTAAATCTGAATATCGAACAGGTGACATTACTAATTTAAAATATCGTCAGGTTTTTTCTAAGTTTGATTTATTATTTTTTAACTGTAATATTTTTCTTTATTTAGCAAATATAGTAATATCGTTTGTTCCTAATTTTTTATTGGTTTGTTAAAATAATTTATTTAGCAATTAATAAAATTCAGAACCATTTGAAACAGACGTTATTTTCAATTTAAATATAATTGAAAGCTTTCGACCTTATGCCATCCCCCAATCTGGTTTAAATAACAATTACATTATTTCCATTTGTTATAAATATAAAATATCATGACAGCAATACAAAGTATTTTATATAAAACAAAAATATAGTAAAATTATATAAAAAAACAAATACAATCAGCAGTAATATCCTAAAAAATATACAATTTAAAAATTGTAATCCCGTTTAAGTTTTGTGAAATCGGCAGCAAAACTTATTTCATCTATACCAATAAATAAAATTAAAGTGTCTGTCTGACTGTCCGTATGTTTGTCTCGAATAGGCTCCGAAACGGCTGAATGGATTTCAATGAAAATTTGAGGACTTAAAAATAGGACATTTAATAGAAATATTTGTGCATATTTAATTTCGATATATTGCAGAAGATATTAATATAATAAGAATATAAATAAAAATATTAATTCTAAAGGAATATTTATTGGAATTGACGTGCGAAAGCCGGCGTGTAAACCCACTACGTGTTAAAAGTCCTATTATGCGTTACTATTTCATTCATCCCACTCTCTACCTATTGTTGCAGTAGGATGAGAAGAAATGAACTTTGGATCGTCCATACGATGTTTTATTTCTAGCATCAGGTAAATTTTTAAATTTAGTAAATGCTAGTATGAAAATAAAAAGGTAACTATCAATTTTGGTATAATGCGAGTTACATTATGTGTTACATTATGACCTTTAATATCCGATTTAAGTAAAAATTAAACCATTAAGTGGGGAAAAATTTCTATTCTGTTAGAATACTGAAAATATATTGATTCCTGCTGTTGTACCGGGGTATTTTGGACTCTCTAGAGATACTGGAAGTATATTTGAGGTTCATATTATGACGTTCTCGATGTCGGTTTAGTTATGTGTTGACCAAGTATTAAATAATGTACCGGGACAAAAAATGGACGGAAACATAGGTGTAAATATTTCAAGCATAGTTATGAAAGCTAATCCTGAAAATATATTTGGAGATGAACTAATAAAAATTAAATTCATAGTAAAATATATTGACGATTGTAATTAAAAAATAACAATCAGATACATTGTTAAATGAAATTATATTAATAAGATACTTAAATTTACAATAGAAATTCAAAGTAATAATAGCAATGATTAATTAGTATAATAATTACAAAATAAAATAAATTAATGAGTGCCTGGTATAGTAATCCAACAGCTAATAACTTTATAATTAACTACAATTCAAATCACCCGAAAACATGATTTTAAATGTTTTAAATAATCTTATCAAAATGCTATCTTCATTATTATAAGATTTATTAAGTAAAATATAATATATTTCATAATAGCCTTTAGTCATTACAGACAATTAAAAATATTGGTAATGAATATAATAAATTAATAAACTGAAAACTGAAAATAAAAATAACATTAATACCATCAATAAATTGCCTAACATATTATGCAAACACAAACAAATTTAAAACAGTATTCTAGATTAATACAAACAAATCAAGAGACTATTCCTGAAAACGAGAAATATGATCAAGCAAAATGAGATACAAAATATAAAATAACGAAGAAAAACAAAAAATTGTGAGTCTAGCTTATATTAATACTAACAAACTTATGAAAATCTTTTTAATACTTTATGATAAATGAATTTAAATTCTTCTTAAAACCTATAAACCATATCCAGAGAAGTAAAAGATAAAGACAATATAATAGTTACAGTTAATGTAGTATATAATATTAACTGCATCAAAAATTATATTGGTTACAGTATAAAAACGGTGAAAGATAGAATGTACTATCATAGGACGAACGTCAAACCAAAAGCAAAACGTAATACAGCCTTTTCATACATTCAAAATCTTAAACAATGATTTGTTTAAGTTACTTCATGGAGGCAAATGTATACAACATTAAGATTTGCATAAGCAATTTGTATAAATTTTCGTAGAAGTAACCTAATAAATTGTAAAATGGAAGGAGCTGGAAAATATATACGAAAATATAATAATTACAAATATTCAGGGAATAACAGAAGTACACAAACTTAAAAATGTGGGGGTTAGAGTGGGTCAGTACAAACTCAATCAAATGCTTTGGAGACCTAAGGATACTGTTTTTCGCCAACCGATACTAATATGATATTACTATTACTTTCCAAAACCAAACACTGAACTCCCAAATTTTGTTTGTGTAAGTGTATGATAAACTGCAGTATAAAAGTGTGAAACTGGTTGATAGATTCCTAAATCATCATAATTTCCTTTCATTAAATATGGGTGAATACAGAACTGATTATATCAAAAGTAATTTTCAAACCACTATTTAACAGTATCTTGAAGAATATTTACACTTTTATGATCAATCTATTTCAAAAGGAGAAGTTAGTATAAAATCACAACTAGTAATTTTGATTCCCTAATTTCATTACTTCAGTAAAGGATTCTTACAAACTGTTTCTTTTCCTGAACTGTTTGTTCTAAGAAATGATTTAGCCCCATCGTTTAAAGTTATTTCACTTAAACATTTGTGCATTTCAATTTTATTCACTTAAGAGCTGTTTTAATGTCATTGTCAAAATTACTAATTGACTAAAAATTCAATTTTTGTAAGTTATGGAATTTTTAAATTATACTTGAAGATAGATTATTGATTTATTGTTTTGTTGATTCAGTTCGTGACTGTTAAATAGATTTTACTTTTATTTTTACATGATACCTTATTTCATTCCTTATTCATGTTGTTGTATTCATTCCTAAGACTGGTCTGATGCAACCCTCCATGCTAACCTTTCTTGCGCAAGTCTTTCCATTTTCTTATAACTAGCACAACCCAAATATCCTTAATCTGCTTAGCGTATTACATTCTTTCCTCCCTCTTCTATTACCCCACATACTTCCCTCTAATGCTAATTTTACAAGACCCTCATGTCTTTAAACGTCGCTTATTAATCTATCCCTTCTCTTAGTCAACGTCCTCCATATTGTTCGCTTTCCCCCCATTCTGTTAAGAACTTCCTCGTTTGTGATTCTATCAACCCATCTAATTTTCAGCATTCGCTTGTAACACCACATTTCAAGGCTTCTATTATTTTCCTTTCCCCAACTCTAATCGTCCACATTTCGCACCCATATAACGCCACGCTCCATACGAACATTTATAGCAACGATTTCCTAATATTCACATTTATATTACCCGTAAGAAAATATCTCTTTTTTGCGAAATCCTTCCTTGCTTGTGCTATCCTACTCTTTATGTCTACTATACCTCTAGTATCCCTACTTATTACGCTTCCCAAGTAGCAGAATTCCTTAACTTCGTCAAAATATCCCTTCCCAATCTAACACCAATTGTTATTCCACTGTTTCCCATGCTACACTCCATTGCCTTGATTTTCCCTCTATTAATCCCCATATTAAACTCTTTCTCCAGGACCACGTTCATACTATTTATTATGATTTCCAAGTCTTCTTCGAACTCCCTTAATACTACAATATCGTCTGCAAAGCGTAATGTTTTTATTTTTTGTCCTTGCCTTATGATTTCTTTTCCATATTCCGTTTCAACTTATTCATAGTGTATGATTTTTATTGTGAGCAGAGCTGCTTTTTTTCGGAAAGGATACTTCATAACGGTAAGTAAATGTTTTTGTGATAGTATTGTTCAAATTGGGATGGATTATTTCGTTAATTCATTTAAAAGTGTATTGAAATAAATATGTAGTGTTATTATGTTTTTTAATAATGAATATTATAAATAGAGGGAAATGAATAAACTTTACGTTTATTTTTTGATATAATACAATTTATCAGCCCAGTTATTTTTATGAAACCGTCCTTTTGTTGGGATAGACAATAAGCTCTTTATACAATTTTTACGAAAATTAAATTTCTTACAAACTGATATTGAATTCTATTCTAGGATCGTATTTAAGAGTCTTTTCATAGAAACAGATTTAAAAAATAAACCCGGAATTGGCAGTACGTGGAAATCGGAAGAAAGTTTACAAACAGAGCGATTACCGTCTTTTGCTTTACCTGGAACTCACTCATCGCTCGTTCTCAGATCTCGTACCAGCCAATCTCGTACCTCTCGACTTCCTCGTTGTAAAATGAACACCTTGCTCATGTTATCTTCTTACCTGCCGCCACGATCAAGAGCAAGCATTTTTTCCTGGATCATCAAATTCAAGACCAATCAACAGATTGAAATTGTCTCTCAATCCACACACACTCTCAATTTGGACGTCAAAAACGCGTTCAACACAGTGAGTTGGCCGTGCATCTTGGAAGCGCTCCGCTATAACATCATCGACAGTTATCTATCCGAAAGAACATTATTCTACCACATCGACCGGGACACCAGGGAATATCAGATAACAGGCGGTGTACCCCAAACATTATGGAATATAATCTCCAGCTGGAAGAAAGAGTGTCGGCCACAATAACAGTAGTGGCAGATTGTATCGAAGCATAAGATATCTTGGACTACACTAAACTTTGGCGCACACCTGTTTTTAGTGGGTAAGAATCCCACACTACCAGACAGTACGGACTACTGTCCGGTGTCTTATAGAAGATTTTCACGTGCCCTCGCAAAAAAATACTCTCAATATCAATCACATTCCAAGTCTCTATCCATCTTAATCCCGAAGTCCGTTCCCAACTGTGAACTGATAATTTCAAACTTCTTAATTCTTGAAAATCAATTTGCAGCCGTTTTTAAAAACGGTTCCCCAATTCATTATTTAATTTCCTTCGATGGCGGGGACAAAATCCTCTCCAATAAAAAGTATTTACATTAGACTTCGAGTGGAATCATTCACCACACTTACCACTGAAATTTGTGGAATGTACCAGGCCAAGTCGCAGCCACATAGTCTTAAACGATTGTAGGAAACTCAAACCGCTGCCAGACTATCTAGGTTTTATCATCATTCAATTTTCTGAGGCCGGCTGCCTTTGATTACGTACCGCCAAATTCCGTATTGAGTTGTTTTTTACTATTACAGTGTGTAATTAAGTTATTTAGCTTCTATAAGAGAGCACAGTTTATTTGTGATGAGTGTTTTACACAATAGTTTTTAAAGAATAATAAATGAGCGCGGTGATCTTCCTCCAACTAGGTGGCCAGAAGCTGTAAAATTAATTGGTTGTCACGATAGGTGGTTGAAGTAGTCGACGAGAAATGGTGGAGCAGAGTTATGCCTGACAAATGTACACAGTGACTAAATGTGGGTCTGACAATGCTAAACGGATTGTCAACGTTTTGAATATCATTGTCATTGTGAGTCGGGGTTAGATTCTGGGAGTGTCCAGTCGATAACTGAGCGAGGCTATCGAGAATGTCACGACTGAGCTGTCCTGAATACTTGTGTTAATTAAAGAAGTGGCTTTGCTGCCAATCAGTATGGAATCGTAAATTTTTCGTGTTTCATATTTGTGACGATTTCATCATTATGAATATTGTCAAATCGTGTGCGTAAAGCTATGTTATTAGTTCTCTTTTTGTCAGTAAATTTCCGGTTATTTGTGGCTTACAAATTCTATAAGAACGAATCTTGTTGCTCAGCTAGACTGTATTTAATGTACAATTTGTTCTATGTGTTAACACGTATTAACTGGTAATAAGTAGAATTATTTAAGCGGTATAGCTCTAGAAATTGGTGTGGATAATGTGAGACTTTTTATTATAGAGCTCATGCTAACCTTTCTTGTGCAAGTCTTCATTTATGCATAGCTACCAAATCCCACTTCATCCCTAATCTGCTTAGTGTATACTATCCTTAGCCTCCCTCTTCTGTTTTTAGCCCACACAATTCCCTCTAATACTAATATTACTATAGTGTGATATTTATTTTAGTATTTGTAATGTAAGAAGAAGTGTTAAGTTGAGTGGCACCGACAAGTCGCCGAAGAGAGGGGTTGTAAGCGTCTGGAATATCGTCACAGCACGTCCAAATCTGACCTGCGCTATTTTTGCAAATAGCCAGCGTGGAAAGGAAAAATCAACGAAACAAACAATATTTTAATACCACGTGGTTGCATCGGCCAATGGGGTTCCGTGGGTAAAGATAAATCGATTTATCGAAGTGTGGGACGCAGCAGTGAAGCTGTGTAGATTCATTCGGCTCTGAGCATCAGGAATAAACGGTTGGGAGCCGATGCTTGTTCCTGGGCGCGACTTGTGCTGAAGAAGACGACGCCATATAGAGAAGCTGTAAAGAGGTACACTGCCCATTTTCCAATCCATGTCGTTTAGGAGGGATCGCCCACAGCATTGAAGCTGAGAATAAGTAGATCTGATTGCTTCGCCGACCCCTAAATTCTTTGCAAATATTTCCCTCATTAATGTTTCTCATGTTAAATTCTACTCTGTAAATAAATTTCCCAATATTTCTGAATTACCTTTCAATACAATTCCCCACCCTCCTACATTACACGATCCTCATGTCTCAAAACGTGGCCTATCAATCTATCCGTTCTCTTGGTCAACGTCCTGCATATTGTACGCTCTTCCCCTATTCTGCTTAGAACTTCTTCGTTAGTGATTCCATCCACCCATCTGATTTTCAGCATTCTTCTACAGCATTACATTTAAATGCTTATATTCTTTTCCTTTCTTAAACTCCTTCTGTCGACGTTTCCCATTAATATAACGCCTCACTCCATACGAAAATTTTTAGTAATGATTTCCTAATATACGTACTTATATTAGCCGTAAGTAAATTCCTCTTTTTTGTCTACTATACTGATACCATCCGTAGTTTTTATACTGCTCAAGTAGCAGAATTTCTTAACTCCCCAATCTAAAACCGTTTGTTATTCCACTATTTCCCATGCAACACTCAATCAAGTTGGTTTTCCCGTTATTAATCCTCATTTAACACTTTTTCCAAGACCAGGTGCATGCCATTTATTATGGTTTCCAAGTCTTCTTCTGATTCCCCTAATACTACAATATTACCGGCAAACCGTAGGGATTTTATTTCATCTCCTTGCAGTATGATTTATTTTCCATATTCCTTTTCACTTACTGCATCGCCTGTTCTGAACATAAATTAAACTGCATGGGCGACAGACTGCGTCCTTGTCTTACTCCTTTCTCGTATTTCAGCTTCCGTTTCTTCTCCTTCCTTACAAAATGAAATTTAAATCCATAATTCAGATAATTGGTGAATATTATAGGATGGGAGTCGTCCTGCAATGTAGATAAGACAGGAATAATATAAACAAAGTAGTTTTGTCTGTTGAAACGAATTACATAAATACGTTCCTGTACTCGGTGAAGTTTATATTATACACGGTTCAAACTTAAAGGAAGAGCAAGGGGTATCAATGCAACCTTTTCTCCCTATTGGAATTTTTGTCAGAGACACTTCGTTACTGCGCAATTTGAGAAAATATAACCAGGAAATAGATTCTAAAAGCCCGCAACTTAAAATCCTCACCGGACAGAATTGAGCCTTGACTTCTACAGCTTTAAGAGAACTGCCCCGAATTCGGAAGCATGGTTTTTATTTTCTGACGAGGCCACATCTTCACGTGAGATGCTGTTCTCATTGTCGGAGATATTTTAATTAGACTATTCTTGCCATTCACAAATTTGTATAATGGAAGCTGTGATGAGGGAGACACACTTATCTATTCTGTTTCTCAGTTTTCTTCTCTCAAATTTCGCAGTAACGAAGCGTCTCTAAGAATGCCCTTGAAGCTTATGCACTTACTTATGTTACACCTTATATATATATATATATATATATATATATATGTGTGTGTGTGTGTGTGTGTGTGTGATGTATACTAGTGGATGGAGGAATATCAACAACCGAGTCAGCTATAAGGCAGTCTGTATAAATAAACATTATATATTAGGGACGTACGTGGTCTTATTAGATACTTTATTTGCTCAGTTTTTGGAAACAGTGCTCAAGCGGATAAGATTCTTTGTAAGAATTTTTGTTAATTATCTTTCTTTATTTCTGCTTTGCGCTACAGCCCATTCGAAGCGTTGGTCTATCGGTACGACTACCAGACTGTCATCTTCCATGACTCACTCCGTTCTTTTGGAATGGTACGTGGTCTCTGTAACGGTTCTCTTCCAGTTTTAACCCCAGTGTCCCTGACAATGACGACCACAAAACATCCATGTCCTAGCCTGTTTTAGAACCCGGGACCTCTCTGGTGTAAGGTGGTGATACTGGGCGCAGGTCGACTTATATTAACTACGAGGAACAAAATTTAGGGTAACTCGAAAGAGTTTCGAGCCGGAATCCTTGGTATAAGAAGTGCATTGCCGCGGCTCAAAGTAGTTGAATATTTCTATGATTTATTTCAATATTCTGTGCCCTGTTATGATTAAATTATTTTTCACGCAACGGTATTTACGCAAACGATGAAAGGGAGAATTAAATCTACAGCTCATGCTGCCCAACGCTTCGAAGTACTGCGATTGTAAACAGCAAGTTGATTTGGCGTTCGAGGAGGAATAATTCGAAGTTGAAAATATAAACAAGAAAGTTCGCGTTTCAAGAACTAAGTTGCAGGAATTTTTCTAAAACTCGCGGAGAAGCATGAAATGGATGTTTGACCTTTTTGATGTTCTTTGTCGCCTGTGACAAAGCGTGTGGGAAACTATTACTTTGAGCTGGAGAGCTGTCAGGCTGTGAAGAAGCAAGGCTGGCGAGCACAAAGCCAAGTGCGCCTTCATTGTGTGGGCCGCGTTCTTGACCCCCGCGAGGAATACCACACAGCCGCAACCTCACCACTCAATACCAACCATTTACAAATAGCTGCTTATTGACAAGTTTCGCTTGAGAAATCGCGAAAAAATATATAAATCGATTTTCGACCTCTTTTCCTACGAATAACCGCAGCTTTTAAACATAAGAAACCTATCAATCAATTTCACTAACCAAGGTGTCCCCGTTTCTAAATTGGGAAAGTAGAAAATTATTGACGAGGCATTTGAACTAAACAACTAACCGTTTCTACTTTCAGAGTTCATTATCTTTCAGCCTTATTATGTTTCCACACTTACTTCGTCTTTATGGTAATGACTTGTTCAACTCTCAGATCAGCGGCCCTCAAACTTTTTGCTCTTACGAGTACATACTATGATGTCGGCGAGGCGGCGGGCATGATTTATTTTATCAATGTATATTTATAGTTGGACATTGGTAATAATACCATAAATGTGCAAAAACAACGTTTAATTCACAGTTTTAACATATGAAAATCGTTGCTTATATTTTTATGTAAAACTAGCTGGAAACCCGACTTTGTCCGAGTATTTATTTATATTATCCCGGTACATTATTTAATTCTTGGTCATCACTTGACTAAACCAGCATCTTCACAATATGAACCTCAAATATACTCCCAGTATCTCGACAGCCCAAAATACTCCCGGTACAATAACAGGACTAAAAATATTTTCAGTACTCTGACAGAATCAAATTTCAGGTCCACCGGACCACCAAGAGTCATCAGATTCTTGAAAACAATGAATTGTAATGATGCAATATAACATGCTCAATATTCACTTTTGTAACCCTTAAGTCAGTTCGGTCGCTATTGACCTCGTAGTTTGTGTGACCTTCAATAAATAAAAAACAAACATATGTATCCTTAACATTGTTGAAACTATACGATTCCTCCCTATCAGTGTTAAAATTATAGATCGTTTTCGTTTACTTGGAAGTACTCATTTTGGTGTTAAAATAACAAAGTATTTAAAAACAACGAAGTAGTAGATACCAAATGTGAGCATGTTACTAGGAATAAATGATGAATGCACGTTTAACTTACACAACACAAAATGGCATCCACTCGTGTCGTAACAATCGCACAGTGCAGCGGCTGGTACATCTAAAACGGTTTGCAGGCGCCACAGTTGGGAACCCTTCTCTTAGATCAACTGAAGCAGAATTTAAATCCTACACTGAGAGATGATCTGCAGTCATAATTATTGACGCTGCATCGATTATTTTCATTAAACTATAAATTGCCTTACCTCATTACGTTCCGAACATAAAAATTAACACAGTTCATACGTAGATATGACGAATGTAGATATACAGATTCAAATTAAAACCTGTTGCAGTCCTCTTTATCATATAGCTTTATTACATTCATATCTAGTATGCAATGATACATCTATAATTATATGATGTAATTGACAATGTTATGTTATTTTTAAAGTAATAATTTAAGAAATCTTTTAAATGTAATATTAGAATAATTAACATATATGAAAGGTATTGATTGTAAATGACCAATGTATATATATACATACAGTATAAAAGTTTTATTGTCTTTATCAGTTAGTACACTTATTGGCCACAGGTGGCGCCACGAGGTTGAATATAAAGGTAGAAAATGCGGCTTTAACTTCAAACAGAGGCAAGGGCTCCTGCCCGGAACTCGAATGTACTTGCGTCCTCGTGACCATCACAGGTCTAAGCGTTACCTAGTCAGCCATTTGCCCAGGTTTGGAAGCTCTGTACGGACCGCTGGAGCCTTTTCGCGACGTAATTTTATTGTGTCCTGTGGTGAAGTAAGCTGCGTCATCCGCCTATAACGCTTATTCAGTTTCCGGACTCTTTGGGACGTCATTAGTATATATGGTTAGCAAGGCAGCTTCCATGGGGAACCCCGCTTTGAATTTCCCTAATAGGGCTGGCCTTTCCATCCCAGTAGACGTAAAAGTGTCTGTTACTCAGATATGAGTGTAACAAATGTGTTAAATAGTCCGGACATCCTAATTGATCTAGTTTGTAGAGCAGTCCATCATGCCATAGCCTATCGAACGCTTGTGTTTGATCTAGAAGTACTGCGCCTGTTATATACGTTTTGTTGGCATATCCTTCGTATGCAAGGTGTGCCAACCTAACTGCTTGATGGACTGTACTGTGACCGTGCCTGAAACCAAACTGTTCCGGGATAAGAATAGAGTTCCTTTCTAAAAAGTCATTGAGGCGCGAGAGTATAACCTTCTCGAATGTTTTCGACAGTGTCGAGAGAAGGGAGATTGGACGATAATTTTGGGGGAAGAGAGGGTTCTTTCCTGGTTTTTTTAAATACAATGACTTTTGCCGTTTTCCAGGACGAGGGGAAATGGTGGTGTTTCAGGCAGCTATTGAATAATTCCGTTATATATGTGAGCCCGGATGGAGGGAGGTTCTTTAGGGACTTTGGCGTTATCTTATCATGTCCCGGGGCCTTTTTTGACTTTGCATGTTTGATCTTGCTCGCTACCTCATCTTTAGAGCATAGAGGCGCTTCTATGACGGGGGCTCGTGCCATCATAGATTCTACGTGGTTTTCGACTTCCTCGTAGAATTCATCAAGAGGACTGCAACAGGGTTTTAATTTG
The DNA here is from genome assembly GCA_034510155.1 of Eucriotettix oculatus. Classification (NCBI taxonomy): domain Eukaryota; kingdom Metazoa; phylum Arthropoda; class Insecta; order Orthoptera; family Tetrigidae; genus Eucriotettix; species Eucriotettix oculatus. The sequence goes on along the minus strand of CM067376.1, from coordinate 235,346,154 downwards.
AATTAACACAGTTCTTTATTGAGTAGATTTTTCGCTATTCCAATATCAAGAATCAGCCTCGTATCGTCATATATCAGACCCACACACAGTAGGTCTTTATGACTTGAGACTACAGCTAGCAAAAACCGAGGAAAGATGGTCGTGTTTCTTCCGCTTGGTGTAGACAGAAAGTAAGCAGTCTCTGGCGTATCAGCTCTAGGCAGTGGCAGCTCGTGAGTACATCACCCCAAGACAAATTTTAGGAGGATAAATATAGTAATAATACAACATCTACATTGTTGTCAATACTCCACAGCCCGTAATATGCTACATTTGTAATTTCGTCTTCATTGCGTGTAATAGAAACGAAATTTTAAAATGGTAAAAAAATAAAACCATATTGGTGCAAATGCCTAACACAACAGTATTTTTACTTATTAAATATTTTAAATAAAGAAAGTTAATTTTAGGAAACAGTCACACATTATGGGAATATTGTGTGCAGGATCGTACGGTTATTGTCTTAGAATTATTAGTCTTAGAAATAGCGCCTGTTAAACGTTTTTTAAAGAAACTTTGATTAAACTAAGTAATCCACAACAAGTGCATGAACATTAATCCTTTTATAAATTCATAAAAAACATTTAAAACTGTATCCTGATGAGGCTGCCTGCAGCTGTGTGAGCACGCTCCCTCTGAAGGCTCTGTGTATGTGGTAGCTCCTATAATTTCTGGACCTTAGACGAGCAGGGAAATGAAACGGTAATACTGCGCATGTGCATTTCTCATTCCAGACAAGATTCTCGTGCTACACAGAATGTAGCCAATATATATACGGGAGGGAGTGCGTTGGAAGGCAGACAGTTTAAAGTCCTCGAAATCGAAGCAGAAGTTCACTCTTAAAATACTATTATTTTAGAGTTTCTTAAAATTACCAGACAAATAATTCCTCCTAAATTAATTCATGTGCTGTAGCACATATGCACCAGCCGCCACTGGCTCTTGGTACGTTAAGTACGTCAACCATAAGTCTTTATTACCCCACACAAATACATAATCAATGTACAGTTTTATATTTTCATAATGGATTTATGACTGGGCACCTATTTGAAATGCATTCACACGTGGTATTCGCTGTTCGTGAGATTCTACATGACATGGTTAGATGCGCAGTACGTGAAGGAGAAAGAGAACGGGAGTATTGCCGTTTGAGGAGGAACTGCCCCTCCAAGTGGCCCGGTGAAACGCTACTGTCATTGTTAAAAATATTAATTGTATTCATACGAACGGGATATGCATATTATCTATTATATTTTACGGGTGCGTTTCTTGACGTACAACCTAACGTCAACTGATAGCTGTATATTTCCTCTCTGAATTTCTTTTACACTGCCAAAGGAAAAGTCGGAGTATATATGAGCTGATGTCTACTACAATATGGGCGGAGTTGTCTACTGCGCATCCTGATAACACACGACTTGTTAAATATCCCGAACAATACATTGTTTATGGAGGCTACATCATCCCTTAATGTGTAAAGTTAACATTAGCGAAGCTAAAATATCATGCAGCACTGTCTCACCTGGTAGTCACAAAATTTTTCATTCCAAAAATATGAGATTAATATATATATTACGCGATCAAAATGATCCAGTAAGCCCTGTTTACGGTCCAGATAGTCACTCCTTACATTGGCTGTGTTTGTTCTAGATGTACGAGTATTTTTCATGTAATACACGCTATAATTTTATTCTCTAAGAGCATTAAAAATGAGGGGAAGAAACTGGTGAAGGCATTGTGAAATATTTCGTGACGCTGCGAGACAAATGAAAATACACAGGGGAGGGAAACAGAATGGTTGTGCTTTTGCAAAATCAGTGAATTGTTTTACTGAACAACGGTGACGCCCTTTGGCTTGCGTATTTTCGTTTTCAGACTGTCTTTTATCGCTTTTATCTCTTTGATATTTTGCCGTCATCCTTCTGTGATTTAATTTTTTCAAATATATATATATATATATATATATATATATATATACTAAAATTATGCTTATAATCAAAAATAAGAGTGAGAAAAATTAATAAATATGAAATGCAGTAAATAAATATAATAACAAAATTATGTAATTCATAAACACTCACAGTTGTAAGAAATTAGCGAAAAGAACAATTGGAGGTTGATAGTGAAAGATGCACTTTATAAAACATATAAAAAACAAAGTAAGTAAATTTATGCATATTCATTCATATTCTATTAACATTGAACTATTTATTACTGGGGTACCTAGTATTCAAATGAATGGATAAGCCATCTCCAGTGATGTACTAGACAGCGGCACCGACTCACATCGCAGAGTCTCGAGTTCGATACCCGGCATGGGTTGAGTTTGTGCTCATTATGCTCACGAAAACTGGGGTTAAGACTGAAAGAGGATCGTTACGCTGACCACTCATATCTCCATAATATATCATGAAATTTAACAGTCTAATAAAAGCCCTAAACAGTACCAATAAAGAATGATAAAAGTCATTCTAAAGTTTCCTATAGTTTAACATAATCTGGCAACTTTTTTTAAAAAAAACTGTGTTAAAATTCATTGAAGCACATTGGCGGATGTTGGTTCGTCAGTTCTGTGGATTACTAATAATATCTATTTTACGGCTTATTTAGGTAAATTAAGTATTTAATGAATAATAAATCATACCATACATAACTACATTTTATGGTTTTTGATAACTGTGGAACTTAAGTAAGGAATTCAGAATATTTTTCTTCCAAGCAGTACAATTTAATGTCGATTTAGTCTTTGAAAAAACATTAAGTAGAGTAAAGGTTGTGAAATACAATTTTTTTCTTCCCAATAGTGTGATGACATCAACGTCAGACATGCGTCTGCACACTGCTAAATTCTCGTATTCTCCATGACCTCTACTCTCTCAATAGTATTACATACTAGCTTCTTGCCCGATGATGACCGGGAATTCATTTATATTAGCTCTCTGCAGTATTTAATTCGACAGTAATCTCTTTGTCAACAAGTAACTAAACAATCAGCGGGAGGGTTAACTTTTTCAAAATTTACTTTTCGGCGACCCCTACTTTGTGATATCTGAATTTCATTATGACTGCCGCCATAATTCAGTATTTTAATCCCGTCAAAAATCTAATGGTATCTCAAATAAGCATAGTAACTTTTAAAAACCAAATCTGAAAAAAAAGTACAATACTGAGAGACACTATCAATCTAACTGCGGAAAATATTTATATGCGGTTCATTTATGTTTTAAATTTCTGTACACTCAAGCTCGGCCTCGAAGGGCATGGTAGTCATCTGCCTCTACAGTCCTTGCTTGCTTCCGGTCCCAAGGTGCACGTGTACAAATTTTGGTAGAAATTGCTCCACGCGTTTATATTTGTATACAGGCTATAAGAAAAATAAATATTTTCTTCTACACCGTGGCTAGATATTGAAAAACGTTTCTTATTTCAGACCTGCCTTAACGTTGTTGGTTTTCTAGTTTTACTTTGAATATTATGAAAAATTTTAACCCTAAGATGTTATATAAGAAACGTAAAGTTGATTCAGAGTGCCGTGTTTTCAAAGATGAATGGACTTGAAAGTACTTTTTCATACGTTTTAAGGAATGAGCCACTGTCTCTCATCTGCAACGAAACTGTAGCAGTCCACAAAGAATATAACATTTCACGACAGTTCAACTATAAGAATGACAATGTCAAGGTTAGAGCCATGTCCGAAGAAGAAAGAAACAGGCAGAAGATCTACGCAAAACACTATCAGGTCTATTTTGTGGAAAGGAAATAGTTCTCAGCAGGATACTACGCGTGCAAATAATGCTGTAGCATGTAAAATATTGTTAAAAGTAACAAAACTCTCTCTGATGGAGAGTTTGTTAAACACTGCATACTTAACGTTTGTGATATTTTATATCCTGGAAAAAGAAAAGATTTTGAAAGAATGAACTTGTTTCGGAAAACAGTGACATCTAGAATTGAAACAATAGATACAAAAATATTATCACAGTCGTTGGAATCAAAAATTGGCCACTTTAAATCCTGCTCAATTACTATGGATGAAAATTCTGGTATGTATGATATTGCACAGTTGCTATTATTTAAAGCGGTATTGACGAAAATTTCTGTATTACAACGGAACAATAATGTCAGATATTTTTTATGAATTTATGGAAGGAATTACAACTTTGAAAGTAGAAATAAATTGCATGTGTAGTATAACATCAGATGGAGCGAGAAATATAACAGAGAAAATATGGATTTGTTGGGATCTTTAATGAAAAATATCCAGATAACAATGCTATATTTCTAAATTGCATCATATGGATATGAAACCTGTGCTTGACGTTATTGTGAAACTGGTTAATGCTATTCGTCTCCACGTCTTGCTCACAGACAATTTCGGTAGTTTTTAGAACCCATGAAATCTGAGTATTCGGATATACTGTACTGCTCGGAAGTAAGGTGGTTTAGCACAGGACAGAAACAGGGGTTTTGCAGAGTATAAAACCCTGGAAGATTCTGCAAGGCTTTCGAACTCAAAATTTTTAACGGATCTTCACGGTCACATAAACAAGTTAAATGTCAAGATGCAAGGCAAAAATAAATATCGATGATATATGGGGCCATGTCAAAGGTTTTAAACTACAACTTTTTCCATTCGCGCATCAGCTTGCTAATAATAACTTGTCTCACTTCCCGAGTTTGAATTGAATAGCCCCGGTGATGAAGGAAAAGCTTAAGAGTTACGAATTTTGTCTGAGAAGACTGCATGGTGAATTTGAACGAAGATTTCAAGACTTCACTGTCATTGAAAACAATTTGAAATGTTCAGAATATCTTTTAATCAGATCTGTAAAAAAGTGAAACCTGACTTGCAGCTTGAATTTATTGAATTACAGTAACACTCAACTCAAACACTTGTTTCCTAATGTACCAAAATTAGAGTTCTACAAGTCTTTGTTGAAATCCACTTTCACAAATATTATTTCTCATGCCCAGAAAGTTACTATGTTTGTTTCGTCATATATATATATATATATATATTGTGTTTTTTTTGCGAGGGCAGGTGAAAATCTTTTAAAGACATTATCTCAGGGTCCGCACTGGATAGTAGTGTGGGATTCTACCCACTAAAAACACCTCCCTTTCCAACGATGACTGTGTGTATGTTCCTGTGGGACCGTCGTTAGACATTACAGGAAGCAGTCGTAGCGTCAAGCTCTCTCTGTCTCCTTTAAACATTATTATTTCTCTCTTTTTCGTAATTTCTTAATCTTTGTATTACTGTACAGGCATATGCGCTTACTTTATTCCAGGTATTAGGTGAAACAGCATATTGAGTACCAAATTATCTGGTGTTATTGAAGTTACAATATCGCTTTCTAATGCTCGTCTCTCATACGAAAATCTCAAGCAACTGAAAAACACGTGTTCTGGTGTCTCATTAAGTCCACATTCAGGGCATGCAGGTGAATTATCTAGGCAAACCTTTAGAAGTATGCCCTGAAGCAGCCGTGACCGGTCAAGAGTTGTGAGATAATAATTCACTTCTCCGTGTTTCCGATCAATCCAGTCTTTAATTGATCTTATTAACATATGGGTCAATCGGCCTTTATTGGACTCATCCCAACGGCGTTGCCATTCTTCATATGTTTAGAACCTCTCAACTCTCTTGCCTTCCAGACCTCTGTTTGTTTGTAGTCTGCGGCACTCATCGGCCAGAATGTCTACCTGAGGCATTCCTGCCACCACACAGACTGCATCGTCCGATACTGTCCTGTAGGCACAGGTAACGCGTAGTGCACACAGCCTGTGGACGGAACTAACCCTTCTCCTGTTTGATTTTACTGTCAAAGCAGTACACCATATCGAGGTACCATACAAGATCACTGATCGCACAAGATGTGTGTGTGTGAGCAGGTGTTTTCTAGAAGGAAACTTCGAAAGAGTTGCCTTAGAAACAGACTGACAGAAGAGCATTTAACTGCATCCCAGTTCGAACCAAATTATGAGAATCTTTTAGAAATGAAGTCACAGTTTCATTCATCACATTCTGGTTAATCCTTTAGTCATTAGTTTGTTTTAGTATCACAAAAAAGAAAAGAATTTTGTAAAATATCTCATTAAAAATTATATTGGCCTGTCTAAAGTTTTTTTCTTTTCTTTAAAAAGTTTTCCCATCACTAGTATAGGTAAACCTAATAAACTCGCAGTTAGTTTTGAACATGTCCGGCTTTGGCTGGGAAATTCGATGAATTTAATTATTTTTATATTAATATCTTCTGAATCCTGCAAGAATGAAAAATATACGAAAATTTAAGTTAAAATATCCGTCTTAATCTCTGTAATTTTTATTGAAATCTGTTGAGCCGTTTCGGATCCTATTCGAGACTCGCTTTCAGACAGAGAAACACTTAAATTTTATTTATTGGTTTAGATTAATAGGGTTCTTATACAAGCTTCATCAACTTCGTCATTTCTGTTTACGGAACTTGAAAAAAACATTGGTATTTACAAACAGAGTTGTCTTAAAAAAACCAATGTACCACTGGTATATTACAACGGCCCTTACGATAGGAACTGAGTACTCAAAGAACGGTAGTACTGAGAACATATATTAGCCCTATTGACTCGCCAAATTACAATCCGTCTCACAATTTGATAATGGGAAGACCTGTGTCATAAAGATTAGTTTTATTTCATAAAATAAATTCATAGGAATGCAAAAGACTTATTGATTTCGAGGATACAGTAGGTGAAAATGGAAATTTGCGTTGATATGCTGGAATTGTTCAGTTATTACCTTAATGAAACCATTTTCGGACACGATAGAAAATGTTGGGAACAAATTGACTGTGTTGCTGTGGGAGTCGTGTAACTATACATGCAAACATTCAAAGCTTAATCTATCTAAACATTTACATTCAAATCATCTTTCTGAATGAGATATGTGGATGAGAAATTTATAATTGAAGAATCTGAATAGAGGAGCTTTTACAATGTTTGAACAGAATGTACCCTATCATTACTTGCTTGATGAAGGTGGATTAAAATAATTAACTGCCATTTCTGGATCAGGTGTGTTGTTTACTGCTGATCTGAGCAGTGCAATTATTACATGGTTTGAGAGGTATCGGAATTGTCGGAGTCCACTTTTAATTCAGAATCTATTTTAAGTTCTTTTTCAAGTGATGGCTGACTTTGTTTAATTATTACCAAAAGATTCCTAAAATCAATGAAGTTTATATTAATGGGGCAGAAAACAAGTCTTAGGACGCTAGAAATGGCAGTAAATCGGCGTGAGATAGATAAGAATGATAAAAACAAAGTAACATACAGCGGATTAACAAAAAATACTAATTACTAAGATAATGGTCTCTAGGCACGCAATGAAAATCAAGAAACAAGGCATACAGAAGCGTGAATGTCGGATCACTCGGCACGAAAGTCAAGAAAATTATTTTGCAGAGCCTATAAGATTTCTGACAGAGAAAGATTAACGGACGATAAAGCTAGTCTGCAGACGTCTTATAACAGTTCCAGTACAACAAGAGCGCTCAAACACCACAAACAAAAATCTAATAAGTAAAAGAGCTTTTCCCCGTATGTGGAAGGCGTAACCGAGCGTAACCGACCTACGTAACCTGGTATATTCTTGACAGTCAAGAGCAACAACAAATTTAGTGAGCACATTCTGTCAGTGAATAGCAGTCCAGGCAGGTTTCGCACGAAAGGCATTTATAAAATTGAACGCGAGCGTGGAGTGGATGGCAAGTCACAGTGCACCGGATACAGTCCTGTGGTGCTGGAAGTTGTCGTGTTTTCTGTCTGTGAATCGTAGAACTGTGGCATATGACTAGAAATATTGAAATTAGATTTTCATAATGCACGGATATTAGTAATACCTTAATTTGACTAGAGAATCAACTACAAAATACTATGTAAAGATTTTATGTTTTAACTGAAAAACGTTTATATTCGTACTGTACAGAAATTCGTGAAGTGTACATTTATTTTTGCACCCAAACGCGGAAGTAGTAAGAAGTTTTTTGTATTGAAAAATACACCATACTTACATTTTCTGAATTATATTGATTCATAGAAGGGGAGCCTTGACGAAATTCATTATACCCGTCTTATTTGGATTATACATGAAAATTTTAAATGTTCCAGTAATTATTTTTCTAGTGGTTCTAAATTATAATCATTATCGATAAATTTACATCTTCAGTATAGAATGATGATGTACATCTATTATGCGGAAGCATAAGGATGGCGCAAAGTTGCCATATTAAGACTTCAGGTTTCAAATTTCTCTTAAAATTGACGTTTATAAATTTATTTCCATATAATCTAGACTTTTAATTTTAAGTGACTTTTTTTAGTAACAGACTACATGAGGGTAATCCTGTAACATCAACTCTACTTGAATAGTATAGGAAGGGAATTGAAAATGGGGGATGTGGAAGGTAGGGAAACGTAGCCAAGGGTTCACTAGGGCTCCAGGTTATAGTTAAAGGATCCTACCCGGTGTTTCACCTAAAAGAGATGCAGGGAAAAGCTTAGAAAACCTGCATCAGGTAAATGACCTATGTATGATGTTATATTTATTCTTTCACATGATTGACAATATGCAAAAAAACTATAGCTATCTAACCACACATTAAATTAACATTGTTTCTGAGAATATCTCAATTAATTACGAAATAAATATCAAAACAGCCCCAATAGCAACAAATGATTATTATTTTCAACTTAGCGAAACGGTGACATGCTTTTATCAATATTTATTTCGTACATAATACCACAATCTTTTGGCTTTTTAGTGTGACAGCAAGAAACAGAACCCGAATGTATTTTTCAAAATTACTTTTATTACAGTTGGGAGTTAACAGCAGAAAGTGATGTTTATTCTGCTGAAATGAACCTCCATGGGCACCATAAGACTGAAACAAACAACAAATTGAAAGTAGTATGTAAAATGGAAAAGAGAGAATGAAATGAGATTTTATAACTTATTTTATGTTTAAAACGGACGGTATCTAATGCAAATTATTCCAAATAAGTCAAACATTTTTGAATTCTTAATAAGGGTAACAACAATGAATAGTATATTAAATGACAAATATCAGGTTACTAATTAATACCAAAGTAGATAGTAGTAATTATTTAATATGTTTAATGTAAAATATAGTATTCCTATTATATACCAAATTAGTTTTATTAGTTTAATAGTAAATAATGGACTTTTATTAGTAAGGTGAATGGTTCGAAGACAAGTTGAGGATTCCTCCACAGTAGATCGATTTACGATACCAATTAGATAGTAGGTCGTGTTGACTTAGGATTGTAGGAAAACAAATTTTTTCCAATTTCATAATTGTTTTGAACTTAAGAGTTGTATTCATTAAATACAGTGACAAGTGTGTTATCAAGAATAAGACCAAAGATGTCATCAACATATCTGTGATAAGTAATGGACTTTGAACTACGTTTAGCAAGTCAATGATTTGTAAGTCTGTAATATAAATTGTCGCAAAGTACAGAGAAAGTGCGGATCACATGGGGAGACCTAAAATTTTATAATTAATTCCTTATCCAAGAAACTAGAGAATGAGGTTTAATCGCTGTTGTACCCTTGTGGATTAATCGGAGTGTAACCTTTATAGAAGACCATCTGTTTTTGAATTGCTCGATGAAAAGATAAACTAGTGAGCAATAAAAATTTAACAAGAGATTTAAGAATGTGATCTTTTGGGATTTCATACGAATGAATAATAATAATAATGTACAAATTGTTCTCCGGCTTCTAACCGAGTGGAATTGACGTAGAGTGACGTTTCGATAATTGGCTCTGCTATCATCTTCTAAAGAAAAAAATAAATATTTACATAAAAATAAATAAGATCTAAAAACATAATCTCTACTTCTACTTCGTATTATTCTAACCAAAATACATAATCCCAAAGCACCTCCACAAAATTAAATAAATTACTAATAAAAGCCATATATCCGTAAATACTAAAATAAAACAAAATAAAACTAAGTCTAATATTATATATTCTAATCTCAATAATATCTTCGCAGTTTTCGAAACGTCGCTCTACGTCAATTTCTCTGTTAGAAGCCCGAGAACTGTTTGTAGAAACAATTCATAGAGAAAAACTTCAATCTTTAATAATAATAAATAAAATTATTTATTTTATCGAATAAACTGAATATTTTATTTGTAAATAGATAATATATAGTGGTATTCCTATTTAAGAAACAAATTTGAATGGGTAACGTTCCTTAAGAATGTTTTTGTTAGAGAATCATCTCTCTTGGCCAAAGATTTAGAGACTTCAAATTAAGGTCTTTCATAAATTGTTTTTATTTTCAGATTTGTAATAAGACTGGTATTTCTTACTGATCGGATTGATCCAATTGGAACAGCATGAGTTTAAACATAGTTATCAGCAAGAATTACAAAGTCTTTGAATAGTAAAAATCTGGATTAAATTACAATTTTAAAATAACATTTTCCTCCAGACGTGAACAGTGTGTTATCGAAGATATAGGACCCGTTCACACGACTCCACAGTCATTGAATGTTACTTCTACCAACCGCATTCACATTCATACTAACTTATGAAATATAGTACCTAAGCTATTGACAAAATAATTACAAACCTTTCGGAATTTTATAAAATATTAAAAGATTTAGCAGTACGTCCAAAATATAATTGCCTGTCATTGAAGCTAAATCACACACAGTAAACAGGTAACGAGAGGGCTTACTTTTCGGAATCTCTGTGCAGCTGCATGTACGGCTTACGCACCTATAAGCGGCCTGATTTCTCCGCTGGCCAGACGCGCGCGACCAGATTCTCCAAGTCCACAAATCACAACAATATCGCAGTCTCTCTGACCACCACTCACTTGCACTTAACACTGCTTCGCCGTCTCAAATGTACTCTCTTCTCTCCAAAAGCACAATGTCCTCATTGTCTCACATCCGACCCATCTTTCCTAGCCTGCTTACATCAATCTGCCTTTACTAACTGTACTCACGTATTTCTACTCTTCGCAAAATTACCACCACTTCCGGAGAATTTTTAAAGAAGCTCAAAATTTGTCCCTGACCGCTGCTACAGGTCAACGAACCACCAAAATCACAACTTTAACTCGATGTAATCCTTCACAGAACCAAGAATTTCTCTAATATTGGTCTGTGGAAGAAATAACGCCTTAATCTGGTGTTTGGGCATAATTTTGAAATTTTTATTGGAGGGAAGGAATTCAGAGTTCTCCATCATCGGATTTTTCCTTTCTCCTCCGTTGGATAAAATTCTTCTTGTCTTGGGCCAAACTTTATCAACTTAGACGAAATACCGATCCAAGGTTTACCAATTCCCGAGTAAGACTTTCATCATCGCAAGTGACCCTGGCCCTATAAAATAATGTGGCTAGGATCGATTTTTCTGAGCCGGATGGTAGAAACTCTCGGCACGTAAGTATTGGTCAGTGTGAGTCGGTTTCCTGTAAACAGAATTTCCCAGACTTCCATCCTGCTTCTTCCTGAATGAGACAATCAAGATGGGGAAGATGTCATTCTTCTGAATTACCGATGTGAATTTTATTCATATGGAGACTATAAATATTGCAAAAAGTGTTAAGCTCTTTCATACCGTATTGCCATACTACATAGGTATCATCAACATAGCGAAACATGGAACTTGATGCTAGTGGTTATTTTTTATCACTCTCACATGTGATCATCTGAAACTGTTTGAGTTGTTCTGAAACTACCTCACAAGGCTTTTCATCGGTCAGACACATCTGCTCGGACTTTTGGCGGTGCGGAGTTATAAGAAAGGAGAGTTTTGAGCCAGGGGCAATAAAAATCAGACTTTACGTCGCATGCTGGGTATTTCCCAATTTTGGTGAGAGTTGACTGCAACGGATGGCGTGTTTTCCCAAGCATAACCATAAATGTGATTGGTCAATATCCATCCCTGCCACATGGGTGATATGAACCAAAGAAGTGAGGAATGGATTTTAGAAAGGCGGACAGATCGATTTTGGATGAGATAATTTTGGACAGATTTTTTGAGAGCGGTGAGACGGGAGAGATGGTGAGAAATTGTGAGAGAGATTGCTGTCGTCGGTGGTTGGAATTATGGCAAGGGAGAATTTGAAATTCTTCCCGAACCAGGAAGAACAGCAGCGACCGTGGCTGTGATCTGGAGAGAGGACGACTCAATTAGGAGGAAGGAGCTTGAATATGCATTAATCCGACACGGTAATTACCCCTGTAACTCTGCTGATTTTGAGTACTGCAGGACCGAGTAGATTTGTGTAAAATATTTTGTTCTATGAGAAGGCGCATAATTTACGACCCTAAGGTTAGAGATAGAATTGTTTAGTTTTAAGGAATTTATTTGTATAATTTTTTGTAA
>CM067376.1:235275572-235333599 GCA_034510155.1 Eucriotettix oculatus | reverse complement strand
AGAATAGCCGGCATAAATGGAAATATCAAAACTGTAATTATGAATGTAAATATGTTTTTGGATCAAGTAAATTACTGTCCTTCTTTTATATTATAAAAACTCATTATTAATATATCAATATCCCACTTAAATAAATAATATTCCTCCCTATATTCATTACAGCTTACAATTTAATCTATTAACTTTAATAACTGGAACATACCTTTTTGGATCACTGTATATTGATATTAAAAGTCAGATCATATTTTACTAAAACAATTTGATTGATAATATGCATAACGTTGATAGAGTTTCGTAGAATCACTCAGTCCGTTACGGTAGCTCACTTGAGGAGGTCCACGAGGAAACGTCTTAGATTATAAAGCTTCATACCTTGTGTGAACTTAATAATATGTAACTTTGGTCCTATTTACTTTATAGTTCTTGGTAATAAAATATAGTTTTTTATGAATGTTCCAATGATTTGACGAAATGTAGTGAAACAATTGAAACTAATTGGATACGATGTCTCTGTAAACTCTATGTGCTGACGTCACTTCCCTTAGCAATCTTATCGCATGTGATACAGTATCCAAACATTTTTCAAAACGATTGTTTTAAATAACATCTGTTATTGCCAGCTCTGTCGTTACTCACCGGAGTGGTCAATTAACGATATACGCAGTGGTCAGTATTGAAACACTGGCCAACGGGGCAATTCTGTGGTATTGGTAGCCAGTCCTGGCAGATGTAGAAAACGTCGCAAATCTCGGTATCAGCGATTAACTCGCCATCAGACACATTGCAAGGGTGCTCAGGGGCTGCATTCACCAAGGTCAGCAGGAGACACGCTATCACCACAGATCCTGAAAGCAAGAGTGAAAAGTCTCACAAACGCCAATCAATCCAGATTAAGCGGTTTAGTCACAGCAGGACAGTCCCGCTTTCGACAGGAAAGTATCGAACGTAACAATTACTAGGAATAATGAAGAATTTTGTAAGTTAGTTGAGCACACCTCTCAGTAAAGTTGAAACAATTCCATCGTTGTAAATCGTCGGATGGAATAATAAACAATGTGAAATACGAAATTATGGATAAAATAATAGCGTTGCAGCTGTTGATCTTGAACAAACCTTCAGGAGTACGAGTATATAGTGAAGCTTGATTAACATTATTCCCCACCACCCTTATCTCTCAAAACGGTACTAAACCAAGAAACTAGTTCCTACTTTTCCCAAGGAATCTACTGATTGGGGAGACGTTCAACAAAAGTTTACTGTTAGTTTTCATCCCTCCACAACAACTATATATTTCAGAATTTGTAGACGTATACACATTGGTATATAAATACAAAACGAGTGACTAGTTTTGGAAGTAAGCAAGCAGGATCAATCTCGTGATTCTCCGATGGACAGTCACTTGATGTATGTGTGGCATTGGAGTACTTACACCTGGAAAAGTGATAATAAAATATATATTTACAACAAATTAGTAACTCCAGCCTATCGTATAGGCAGAAATTCTAGGGATTAAACATTATTGTTACGAATGAAATGACATCTAAAACAGTAATACTTATATTCTTATACCATCAATGACGAACGAAATATCAACCCATATATAGGACAGGAAATGGAAGGTTATAAACTTCTTTCAGTAAACTGTATTAATAACCTAAAGAAAAATACTTATAAAAAGATATGAAATATTTAATTGGTTAATCAATGAATAATTTACAATGAAAATTTTACGCATCTATTTGAATTTAATCGATAATTAAAATAGTAAATAAGTATATTAATTAATCGACAAAGGTAGATCTTCACAAAAAACGAACGTAAATAAGTAAAAACAATATGATTACTTTAGGTAGGGTTGTAGTTTAAGTAAAATACGACTGCATAAGTACGTCTGCATAAATATGTAAGCATAAACTGAATCACACTTATCCCTATATCAAATTTACTGATACATAATAATTCTTCCTCTTCCACTCTCTTAGGTGAAGCATTCTTCACCGGGTTTCGCTAAACTAATTCTTTTTATTTATTTATTAGACTTAAACTTACGTTTACAAGGATCATCTTCTTAAAACTAATTTAGTATGTTTGTAATTAAAAATTTAAATATAATAAGTATATGGCGTTGATAATTGAGACAATTCTATCATTTCATACTAATTATGTAAATCGGTTACTGAAGCTGTTTTGTCCATTACCTTGTAACATTAGAACAAGTTGTGAATTGATTTCCTATATTATTAAATTATAATTGAAATACAATCACGTAACCGTATATATATATATATATATATATATTTGAATTATTAAGATTGCCTAGCTTAGTAAAGCTCATAACAGTTATGTTCGCCAAAATTTTATATGTATAATGCCGGTCTCTAGTTTCTCATCCCCTCAGTATTCACAACGAAATTATGGAACATTGTAAAGATTTTACAAAACTATCCCACCATTTTAGGAATGACTCATTCCTTCCAAAATTGGTGTCATGAGTTTAAAAATTTTCCAGTAACTTACAAAAAAATCCATGAAATACATAATTTCTTACCTCTTAAACACTTTTCAAATATTTATAGACGTGCATATCAAATTTATTAATGGAAATGTTGGAAACACAAACTAATTTCTTCAAAACCCATTATAATTCTCTTATGATTGTCAATTATTAATATATTTAGTTCGTGACAAATCGAATATTTCACACTTTCCTCATACTTTTGCAAAGTTTACCTTTGCCAAAAATTATAATTTGCCCAAAAAATGATATTTTAAAGTATTATGCAATTTTTATTTATCTCCACCAGCCACGATTGCTTGCTTTGGCATTAAATTACATTTCTCGCTGCTTATTTTCAGTTTCTAGTCATTATCCCCGACTTTGGTCGGAGTTGTGTTCCAATAAAGTCTTGGAAATAAATTTAATTGAAACTGTAGTATTGAAATATGTCCAAATGGCATATATATTTCAGTCTTTTAATAAATTTGACAAATTTTCCTAGAATCATATTTAATGTACTGTAACTTTATAAAGAATAACAGGAGAGTAGATGGAAGCCAATCATAGATAAAGAAGAAACAGCGGAAAGATGGAAGGAATATCTGGAAGAGCTGTATCACGGTGAAAATATAGATCAATCACTAATAAAATAAGAAGAAGAGGATGTGGATGATGATGAGATTGGGAACAAAATATCAAGGTCGGAGTTTGAGTAGGCGCTGACAGATCTGAGCAATGGTAAAGCGCCAGGAATTGATAGCACCAGGAGTTGATAAGATCATCGGTCGCAGAAGCTATATCATGTCTGTTCAGGATAGTTTGCAAAATCTACGAAACAGGAAGGATGCCAGAATATTTTAGTAACAACATAATTATACCCATACCGAAGGAAAATGGAACTGATAGATGCGAACAAGACAAGACAGTAGTTTAGTATCCCATGCGAGCAAAATAATAAAGAAAATAGCATATATGACGATGGAACGTCACATAGAATGCGAATTAAGAGAATATCAGTTTAGTTTTCGTGAACTGTAGAGGACAAAATAAGAAAAAAAACAGGCCTATGTTCAAGGAATTTGTTGATTTAGAAAAAGGCTTTGATTATGTAAACTGGAACACACTACTAATGATTTTGAAGAGGACAGGAATAAAATATCTACAGAAGGGAGTCAGCAGTAATTGGAATTGGTAGGCAAGGAAAGGAAATAAAAATCAAGAAAGGTGTATGACAAGGGTGCAGTCTATCAATCATGCTGTTTAGCTTATATAAAGAACAGGCGATGAAGAAAGTTAAAACGTAATATGGAAAAGGAATCATATTTCAAGATGAATAAATAAAAACCCATGCGATATTGTAGTATTAGGGGAGTCAGAAGAAGATTTGGAAACCATAATAAATGGCATGAACGAGACTCTGGAGACGAGTTCAATATGAGGATTAATAGAGGGAAAACCAAGGAAATGGAGTGTAGTATGGGAACCACTGAATAACAAAGGGTGTTAGATTAGGAAGGGATATTTTGACGGAAGTTATGGAATTCTGCTACTTGGGCAGCGGAATAACTGGAGTAGGATAGCGCAAGCAAGGAAATTTTTCGCAAAAAAGGGGAATTTACTTAAGGGTAATATAAGTACGGGCATTAGGAAGTCATTATTAAATATGTTTGTATGGAGTGCGGCGTTATATGTGGCGAAACGTCGATGGCAGGATTTGCAAAAACAAAAAAAAATAGAAACTTTTGAAATGTGATGCTATAGTAGAATGTTGAAAATTAGATTGGTAGATAGTGTAACTAACGAGGAAGTTCTAAGCAGAATATTATAAGCGAGAACAATATGAAGGAATTTGACCACGAGAAGGGATAGATTAATTGATTATATTTCGAGACATGAGGGTCTTGCAAAATTATTATTAGATGGAATGTGTGGGGTAAGAACAGAAGAGGGAGGCAGAGGAATGAATATGCAATGCAGATTAGGGGGATTTAAATTTGGTTCAAGTAATTAATATATTACTGTGTGACGTGGTTCTGTGCAACTACAGAATTATTTTAATTATATTATAAATGTACTTTTATAATCTATTTATTGTAGGAATATTTGTCTGCTTCGGACAAGCGACAAATTGAGAATGATTTCAGTGGTCAATGTTAGGGCAATGGTATACATATATATATTTGGTAACGACCCGTTACTTTCATATACAAATTTGGTTTCCTATAATTTTATTATATTTTCTCTCGGCCATGTTTCAGTTTAATTGGCGTCTTACGTGAGTTAGATTGTTTAGTTGATAATACGCAGTATCAACCGTTAACTGAGCGAGTGAAAATATATTTTCTTTTTAAAATCATTTCAAACATAATTTTCCTTCCCATTTTTTTTGGTATGTATAAAATAATAGAAAAATATTTTATATATATTGTAATATGAAAAGTTACGATGAACAATGCAGGCCAGCTTGCGAGTTGAGGAGCTGAAGCAAACCGGGCCAACAATGTGGTCTGGCGAGAGGTTGGGAGTCGTCATGGGGTGATTGGAGAAGCAGGTTGTGTCGGCGGGACGACGAGAGAATGACCACGCCTTGCAGATATAATTTTTTCTCATGCTCTGATAGAAATTAAAACTATTAAAAACAATTTTAGGAGTTTTTATGAAAAATACCTGGCGCCCAAAAGGAATTAAGAAATCCTCGAATAGGGCGGAACGACGGATCTGCTACAATATATATTATGATGCTATTTTAAAAATTAGTTACATTATGTAATTAATTGAAGTAAAATTAAATTTTTACGTGGGTCTTGTAAAATTATCATTAGACGGAAGTGTATGGGGTAAGAACAAAAGACGGAGGCCAAGGATGGAATACGCTAAGCAGCTTAGGGAGGGTGTAGGTTTTGCTAGTTATAAAAAATGAAAAGGGTTGCGCAAAATAGGATAGCATGGAGGGTTGCATCAGATCAGTCTTAGGACTGAATACCACAACAACACAAAATTAAATTTATATCTTATATTAAAGAGTATTTACCAAAGAAGTGTTTTATGATTTAGAAAAAAAAGATGAAATCAGAAATGATAAGATACATTAATTATTGTAAAGAGATGGGAAATAAAAGGAAGTAGCAACTATTTTCTTCCAGTTTTATTATTGCTGTTTTTGTTAAAAGGGCTAATACTCTCAGACATTAGCATTTCACAGGATTTCTGCAAAATCAGGGTCAGATATTAATTTCTGTTCGAGTATTCTTTCTTGTATTGTGCACGAAATTCGTGCTGCATTGATGGCAACTGGTGCGACTCCAGCGGAGATTAGGGGTACTTTTATCTTGGTGCGAGAACGATCCAGTAAATAGGCTACAGTACAATCACTGAATTGTGACACGGAAAGTCCTATTTCACTGTTTCTTTAACTTTACATCTGCGTTTGAATTGTTATTTGTCAATATAGGAAGAGAAGGTAGCTTGAATAAAAACTTGTGAATTTAGTTGTCGTTAAAGACAATTTGCGAAGCAATAAATTTACTTTGTGTTTGTTTACTTGTGTGTACTTTTTCTTATTATTTCATTCCCGGTCTTTAAAATGAAAGGAAAACTCATAAGTTTGTTTTGTGTGTTTGTTAATCTTCTTAATGAAGTGATGGCATATTATAGGTAATGTAATTTATGTTAATTTTAGAAATAAAATAGTATATTACATACAGATTTTTAAATTTTTCTATAACTTTGAATTTTACCGTGCACCCACACGCTCTAACCGATGAACTAGCATGAACAAAATCCTTTGCTTATTTGGTTTCATAAGTTACCACTTGGTAGCCGAATACAGGGATTGTCATTTCTAGAGATTCGTAGGTGGCAAAACGCATTGATATATCTAGTCCGTCCGGCCTTCATAATTTAACAACTAACTGACGAGATATTTACAGCGAAGGGTAGAAAAATTAATAGTTTTGTGATTGATGACTTTGCCCCGAGATTGCAACTTGAAAACGCAATTAGGCTTGCCAACAGCTGCATTGAAGGAGACAAGCTCTATTCTAAATATATATATATATATATATATATATATATATATATATATATATATAACAGGAACTTCATTTTCTTGGTTTAATTCATACTTACAAAATAGAATGCAAAGAGTAGCATTAAAAGACTCGTGCACAGGTGAAATACATAAATCAGATTGGGGAATTATTAAAACTGGGGTCCCACAGGGATCAGTATTAGGGCCATTATTATTCCTTATATATATAAATGATCTTCCTAATACCATAGATTCAACTTCTAAAGCTATCCTCTTTGCAGATGATACTAGTGTAATAGTAAAAAGTAACAAAGACACACTAGAAGAGGCAAGTAACAATAATTTAACTAATCTGCTAACATGGTTTAATGCGAACGGACTAACAAATAACTGTGACAAAACACATTTCATGCAATTTCACACACTCAACACAACTTTACAATCTATAACACTTAAATACGACAGCAAAAATGTAAATGAAACTTCCTCTGTTAAATTCTTAGGTCTCTTAGTAAATAATAAATTAAATTGGACTGATCAGATTAATCAATTACTTAAGAAACTCAGCTCAGCTACATATGCTGTCAGAGCAATGTCCACCTTCAGTGATTTAAAAACAAGAAAATTAGTATACTTTGCATATTTTCATTCTATTTTATCATATGGTATTATATTTTGGGGCAACTCAGTAGGCGTAGATAAGATTTTTATTAGTCAAAAACGTGTTATTAGAGCAATATGTCAGGTTTCCTCACGAACTTCTTGCAGAACTCTGTTCAAAAAGTTAGGTATTTTCACTTTGACGTGCCAATACATTTATTCATTGATGTTATTTTTAATCACAAATAGGCACTTATTTTTTAATAATACTGATATTCATCGCTTCAATACAAGGAACAAAAATAATCTGTATAAAAAATGTAAAACATTGTCAATTGCACAGAAAGGTGTGCATTATTCAGGGATATCCATCTTCAACAGACTGCCGCACAGAATTAAACAGTTGTCCGATAATCAAGGTAAATTTAACACTGAATTACGCTCATTTTTGCATAGCCACTCCTTCTATTCAATAAAGGAATTTATAGAAGAATCGGAGAAGAGTAATTTATTATAGTTTATAATACAAAACTTTGTTATAAGTATATTTTCTTTTATACAATAAAATAATGTAATAAATGTACACCCTAACCCATTCCACATCCTTGAAGCTTAGCTTCTTTACAGGATCTACGGAATATGATTATTATTATTATATATAATGATACGCTTAGGACGAAGCTGCAAAATCCTATCCAATCAAAAGTAAAGGCACCAAGACCTCCTCTGTGAGAGGCGGAGCATATTTTGTAATGAAGATGAGATTCAGAAACAAATGATAATTTTTTAGTGGATCGGTCGAGAAATTTACAGTCAGTCGTAGCGCGATCGGGAAGAAGAAATCATTTACAGCGCGATCGCTTCGTGGCACATTCGACAAGAATACTTAAGTCTTTGCACTGCGTTCGACAAAGAAACACAGAGTCCATTCGGCACGGTCAACAATCGTGCCATAAACATCTCCCACTTCGTCGCTCTTGGCCTACACAACATCAGGGAGATTCGAACCCGATGGGTCAGCTGCTGTGACTCGACATGACCGCCATAACCAGCCAGGAACAACACAGTCGAGGGCTATGACATTTATGCCAGAAAACCAGGGTAGGTAAAGTACAAAAGTTTACGTTCCTCCTCCTGGCTGTAGAATTACAACAACCCTGGTTCTTAAGAACTCAATTTGCTCGCTAGCCGGAGCTTATTATTAATAATAAAGTTAATTAATACAATTATAAATTTACTTTTTATTTAAATTCATTTATCTTTTCTTATTTAATTATTCCGCTAATATAATAAATAATCAATGAAAATATCATTCCCATCCCTAGGGTTTCGACCCCTTTAACAATAGAGTGCAGAAACCTCTCTATAACTGAAACAATGACTCAATGTTTTTTCAGTCCTGAACCCGAGTGTTTTGCAACTATAAATAATTTTCCTACGTAACATATTTAACATATCGCAATATATATGCATGAGTGTGACTTAGTGTTCATACAAACGATGATGAAAGTTAATATTTTTGTATAAAGGAGAAACGGTGACAAAAGTAAATCCATAGTGCTAACCAATTCAATAAAGGAAATACGACTCCAGCTGCTGAACATGAACTTATTCTTGTTAATAACTTTCGTTTCGAGGTGCAAGCTAATAATGTATAATGCTGACATAATACTTCGTTATGCAAAAAGAGTAGGACAAGCGTATTCTTTATGATTTAGGAAAAGAATCAGCTGATATAAGTGGAAATCGTCAGTGATACATCGAACATGATGAACTAAACACATAAATAATTCGGCTAATTATAAACTAGAAAACTTCGTAAAAATAAGAGTCCTATAAAATTACCTTTATGAAAAGGAACATCCTAATTATTTACATTAAATTTAAGGTGAAATTATCTGCAACATTTATTCATTCTTAATATTCACTTCTATTGATCTCATATTATGAATCAAATTAATAAATAACAAAGAAATGAAAAATTTAGTATTCGCTCACCTTTCATCTTTCTAAATCTCACGAGACAAACCCAGTTTTCAAATTACTATTTGATATAACAACATAAAATCGACAGCATTCTCCAAGAGAGCCCGTGAAATAGGTAGGGATAGTTATCATTTAATTACGTAACACTTCTTTCGTCACCAAGAAAAAACAACTGATTGTTCACCTTTCAGATAAAAAAAGTAAACAGTACTTAAAAAGTGAGTTCCTGGGAAGACATTTCTCTATGATTTCACTTCATTTCTTAGTTGAAGAAATATTTCATTTTGAATCTTTATAAATTAGGGAAGTTTCTCAACTGATTTCATCATAACATCTCTTCACCAGTGTAACGTGCCTACTCACACTTCAGCCTACCTGGACTTCGAAATGACCTTCCATTTTGCCTTTGTCCCATCTACTTCTTTAAGTCTCCCAAGTAAATAAATGATTGGTGTCTCTGGAATACGATATAGCTGTTACTTCTGCTTTTCAACGAGAAATTCGTAGACTACAATTCAAATTCTTTTATACTGTCTTAACTTTATAAATATTTTTCAGTACACAATTTCTTTCGCTTTAGTATTAAAAAAAAATTGTTTTCCCATCTCCTGAATTCCGATTTGGATTTAAAAAGTATGAAATGTCACAAAAATCTCAGGATCTCCTACACGAATAGTATTCTTCTTCTTCTTTGTTGGTTCTGCAGCCCATTAAGTCCCTTGGCCTACTGGGTCGACTGCGGACTGTGATCTTGCATGGCACATGCCGAATTTGGAGTGATACGCGGTCAGCGGTCAGTCTTAATCCCGGTCTCCGTGACCATGAACACGAATATTATCCATAAAAAAAGGAATGAAACATTCTTTAAACGTTGCAGATTAACATTTCAATTTTGTTCCACCTTATGAAATTTTAACCTGAAAGGAAAAGAGAAATCAGAAGCCACTCGGACTCAACTTCACTGCAGTTCATTATTTAAAATATTTGTTTAGAAAATAATTTAGCACTTCGCTGATTTTATTAAATCGGAATCCACATAAATAAAGGATTATGACAAGGATGCTGTATAGCACCTACGCTTTTTAAAATATATTTGAATGATGCACTCAAAAATTGGAAAAATGAATGCCACTCCATGGGAATACCCAAAAATGGTGACACCTGTATACTTTAAAATTTCCTGATGATCAGGTTATATTCGCTGAAGATGACGCATACTACATACTAAGAAAATTGAATGAGGAATGTGTGAAATGGGGCTGACAAATAAATTTTGATAAAACTGAGTATATGACAGTCGGAGACACAGGAAGAGATTTAGAAATGGAAGACGGGAATGTAGTAAAGTTCTTCACCACATATAAATACTTAGGAACAAATATGTCTAGTAAAGGAGGAAGCGAGGAGGAAATTTAGCAAAGAATAGCGAAGGGTAGAGTTGCAACTAGACAGTTACACTCAATTATATGCAATAAAAATATATCTAGGTAAAAAGAAGAATCTACAAAACGATAGTGGAAAGATTTGCGGTGCATGGTTCTAAGCTTCGAGAAATAAGAAAGGAAAATGAAGGAAAGCTTACAACGATGGAAATGGAGAACAGGAAGGATAAGAAATTAATACATTCCGGAAGAAATGAGGGTTACATCAGTAAATAACTTAGATACAATAGAAGTTAGGAGTTTGAATTGGTATGGACATTTCAGACGAATGCCAGAGGAACGGTGTCCATTAAGAATATTCCACTGGCAACCCCCAAAACGAAAAAAAAGGAAGACCTAAACTCACATCGAATGAAGGAGTTATGCAAGCAATGGAGGAAATATATATGCGAGATGAATATTGGCAAGATAAGCTTGGATGCCAGAGAATCCGTATGGAGTCGCAATTACATATATATACTCACTTTTCACCTGACTAGGTCAGGAATGCCTCGTACTCTCTGTTTTTTTTCAAAGTTCTCACATGCGGAGGCACCTTTACTTATTTTAGGAGGTGTATGGACTGGGTCGAAGTCCTTGAGCATACGGTAATAGTTGTCCGCTGATCCAATTGGGTCAGTCAGCCAACTGCTTTTTTGAAACTTGCGAAGACACGCAGAAGGGAATGCTGCGACTCCACAGCAAACCCGATCTACCTGGTGCAGGTTTTCTAGGGTTTTCCCCGCATCTCTTTAGGTGCTATTAAAGGGGAGTTGCCAATTTCAGGATCACCCTCATGTAGCTTGTTACAACTCCCCCTCCATAAAAGAAGAATGGTAAATCGGGAACAGTTCAAAGGTGAGTGAGAAAAATACACTTAATTTTTTATCGAATGCAACATTATACCTCAATGTATTATTTCACAGTATCTGAGTACCAAGCCAAGGAGGTCTTATTTAATTCACACCAAATTCTGGGTTTACGGTAATAAAAGGTAAAGATAATTACATGCCAAATGCAATAAAGTGGAATGAAATGTTCAGTTATGGAAAACAAATGTACCTGAAGAAACTCTATGAAGTCACGAATTTTACACCAACGGTAATTCAATAAGCAAGTCCTGTAAATCTATACAACTGACCAATGAAGGTCCCAAGCTCCATTTTTTCCACTGTGTACTTGTTTCAGAAAATAACGAAAACAATGTACTGGTTCATAAGAACAAGATAAGAGTATTCTTTAACTCTTGGACTTATTAAAATATTTCGAGGTGAAGTAAAATAAGTTTTATTCTAAATTAGCACATAAGTTACGTTTAATAACGATTACTGTTAATGATATTATATAGCAGGAAACACTCTGAACAGGAGTTAAATCAAACGCATGTTTCAGAATCACTTTTCAGGACTTCGTCAATAATAGTTATTACATGTAAGCTAATCAGAGAAAGAAGTAATGAATTCAGGGGAAAGAAGAAGTCCTTCAGGCGAAGCTCATGCATGCAGTTGTTGAAACTGTAATAAAGAATCAGGATGGTAAAGTCCTGCGCCAGAGTAGTGCTAAAGGATGGAGAAGGTCTAGCTGGGATATATCAGTCGGTAAAATTGAAGTAAGAGAATGCGTTGACTCATTGGCGAAAAGTAAGAACAAATGAACGATTGCCAAATCTTGGAGATGAATTGACTTGCTTTTTAGTTGGCTGAAACTAAACAAAATAATAATATCTCACAGAAGGACTCGGCGGTACTCGGGTTCATGTATATAATAAAGCACGAATGTAATTAAAGATAAGTTTTTTAAAGTACTTGGAGAGAACACTACATACAGTTCTACTCCAGAAGCTAGAGAGGCGTGTAAACACTCGTTTTATGTTTTCCAAAAACCTAAGTATATTTCAAATACACCCTAATTTAAATACTAGGTTGTACAAACGGCGCAAAATCGTCACAATGGTACTTTTTCTTTTTACAGGGAGCTGTCATTTTTACCCACTTCCGGTGGTCAGAGAAAATGGTACAAAATCAAATTTCCGATAGACTATATGTCATCAGCATTTTTCTACAGTTCTCATTTTTAGAGTTACAGGGGCCTAAAGTTGGAAGGGTTTTAAAATTGAATTTTTTATAATATTGTAGCTTGGGGAGGTTGATCCATCTTGAAAATAAATATATTTACTGATACGTCCCGGCGAGCCAAAGAAAATAAACACTCATTTCTTCAAGTTGAGTATGGACTTTGCTAGAAGCTTAAAATAAACGAAAAAACACATTCATAAAGTGCTATATATATATACATAACATGTTTACAGTACCATTTTTTATTAAAGATTAATTAATTTATTACTTTTACCTCTGGTGCATGTCTCTATCAAGTGCATAATATTTTATTTGCTTTTATAAATGTGCAAATACTAAATATTAAAATTTAACTGACGCAAAAATATATACGTATACATTGTATCGACGATCCATGGAATTTATTATTTATTATAGGTTAATTACGACGCGAAATGTAAATATTTAAAAACTATAGTATTATAGATCAAGAAATCCGTATTCAGTTCACGAGATTTTGATGGGCGTATGGGACACAAAAGCTTTTACCTAATTTTTTTTTCACTTTTTCTTAAATATAACTTCAATAAAGCTTTGAGTAGCACGTGTGTCAAATTTGGTCAAATTCTGACTAGTAGTTTGGACGCATATTGAGATACTGACAAAGGTATTTAGACATATATAATATTGACAAATTCAGGCAATGTAAATAGTGTCGACAATTTATAAACCATATATCAGGTGATTTGAGGTCAAGAATCATGAAAATCTACAGATAGGCGATGGTTTTATCATACTTTAGGGAAATCAATAATAAATAAGCTTATTGCGTCTTATTTTCAACATTTCCAGAAAACATACTTAAGAATGATGAACAAACAATTTCCCCATCCATGGAGATAAAAAAGTGACAGGCAACAGAAAAACAGGAAATATAAAAACAAAAAAACCTGAATAACAGTAAACAATAGTATGAAAACACGTTTGAAAGTAAAGTTTGCTTAATTTGAAACAAAAAATTGCAGTAACATGATCCAGTTATTTCACTTGGCAGGGAATTCGGATGCTTAACTGGACAAAATCTATTAAGCTAATATATAATTTTGTTATAATACATATTTTTCAAGTGGGTAATTAATAAACACAACAATAATTATCTTGAGATGGCGGATTTCATTGCTTTTAAATTGATTAAAGGAATTTTTTGAATTTTAAGTACGTTGGTGTAGACGACATTATAGTGAATAAGCGAAGGCTTACCCAGTGACTTTGCTTTACATATAACTATAATAAAATATGGAATATCAATTGTTCCTTCGTAACAATAAAATATTTCCTCATAGTACCAAACCGTTAATAAATCCTATAATTAGAAACGAATTTAAAACAAATATTGGTATCGAGAAGAAGTGTTAATTTCATTGTTTCAATAACCTCAAAGTGACAATACAAAAATTTGTTAGTTGGTAGGAAATGTGATGTCATGATGCTAGTGCGTCTTATGCTAAACAATATTGAGGAAATTGACCAAAGTATAGTTTTTTTCTAAGGGTAAAACTAGAGCATGGTGAACTGGCTTGATATTAGGAAACTGCCATTTATATTTCCCAGTGAGAAGCTTTTGAACTGGAATGTGGTATAGCTGTCTGATGTCGGCAAGAACTACTTGTGTGAAGTTTCTCTAGATAAGATTGTATCTGTTAGTAACAGAATTTTCAAGGTTGCTCATCTGATGGATGGTATTTCCAAGTGCGTAAATTAGTTACCTGTATTTTATAATACGAAGAAAGACGTTTCCAGTAATTGTAATATTGCCTCTTAACGTAAGATAGATTTATTCTATTGAATTGGGTAAATAAGAAGATAACAAGGACGGTCATTTTGTTTCGTTTGCTACATTCTCGACAAGTTTGTATTAATTGCATTTCATCATGAAGAAACAAGAAATTATAGAGTCGGTAACAATTACTTTGTTTACTTCTTAAATACATGAATGACTCAATTGAACAACTTACACTGACGAAACTCGGACTTGAACCTTCGACCAAACTAACACCAAACGTTCAGTCACGCGCACCGAGTTACACTGACAGCACGGTGAAGACGTTATCCTTGATTATTGGTGCTTATTCGAAAATAATATGTAGGAGGATGGAACGTCAAATAGAATGTGAGTTAGGAGAAGATCAGTTTCGTTTTGAGAAGAATGGAGGCACAAGAGAAGCAATATTGACTTTGCGTCTAATTTTAGAAGACAGGATAAAAAAAGGGCCTACGTACATGGCACTTGTAGATTTAGAAAAATCGTTAATGTGAACTAGAACACACTATTAAGAATTTTGAAGAGCACAGGAATAAAATGTCGACAAAGGAGGCTAAAACATTACCTATATAGAAGACAGGCAGCAGTACGTAGAATAGAAGACTGAGTAGAAAGTCGTAATCAAGAAAGGAGTAAGACAAGGATCCAGTCTGTCACCCATGCTGTTTAACTTCCATATAGAACAGGCGATGAAGAAAGATAAAACGGAATATGGAAAAGGAATCATACTACAAGGAGAAGAAATAAAAATCATACGCTTTTCCGATTATATTGTAGTTAATTACGTCGAGCTGGAATGCATAATCACGGTTCATTGAAACATGTCACGTTAAAAGGTGATTCTAAATATAACGAAAAATAATTTTTAAATCGTCTTTCTTAATGTTTTTATATAATCAATCCACGTGTTCCTGGATATATTATTGCAGGATATGTGGCTGTTGGAGTGGAAGACTTTAAACAACTAGTCACGCTATACTGGGCGAAATTAAATATGGCGGATTGACCTGTATTCTACCTGCAACATCACAGTCTGATGCTTTAAAACCATAATTATTTCCACTTTTGTGCTAGTAGTTTCGTTGTATTTCACGGGGTTATTAAGACTGTCTAACGTATTCAAAGGTTCAAATTTGCTGGAATTGTTCTCGGGTTTCCGACCGATGGCGTTTACTCTACACTAGGTTTCGTCGAATAATAGCATCGTCGATATCTTCACGTAGAATATGTTTACGGTGATATTAGGCGAAGAAACGTCATATTTAGTAAGCGCCACAAGGTTGGAAACTCGAGAACTATCCTACAGCTTATTCGTCGGGAAACCTGTGGTTTATTATCAAATGAGTTGACGCATTTATTAAAAAGTTTGGCGTTTAAGTAATTTGTAAATCAAATTCTCCTTTTTCTGGTTTTATTAATGGACTACTAATATTTTGTAAAAAATTAATTATTCGAATTGTGATTACTCTTTATTGGCCAAACGAAGAGAACTCTGAATATAAGAATTAAAAATAATAGTCTATTTTAAACTGCCTACTTCTAAACACAATTCAACATAGTATATACCTCAATAAGTTGTACTATATATTAACTTAAGTCTTTTTTGGTCTTTTAATGTTTCATCTCTGATCTTCACATGTAAATATTGCAATCTTTATGTTATAGTCGTTAGAGAAAGATTGTAAGCTCCCAACGAAACGTCCGGCCTGTTTAAAATATTTCACAAATGTTCTCTTTCCAATGTTTTATGTTGATGGTCATATTTATCATTATCGTAATTAAATTTCACGATATCTCAACTAAACAATTTCCCGAATTGGGTGTTACAGTGCCCGGAATCAACGTCCACAAAGTCCACAGGATGACCGAATCAGAATCACAACTCAGAGACCATAGGAGCGGGCAGGATAACACTAGAACTAATCCACTTTAACTATCCCTTTATTGGTCGCATACCACTTTTAATTCAACAACTCTTCGGCTGGACATAAAAGACAGCAGCGTCAAGGCTGCAACACAACAGTAACGTGGACAGGGCCGAGCACTCGGTCCATCGACACTTACCTAAGACAATAAGCAACTTCATGTCGATCCTTAGCAATTATGTCAGCGACCGTGTTTCTGCGTCTCCTGTTATAAGGCAGCCATCGGCGACAACCTTGGCATTTCCCTCTTCGATAATGACAATCAAAACATATCCGTTCATTGCGCCATTAAAATATAATGTCAAACTGAATACAAGCTGCATGATAACCCTAAAATCACATTCCAATAGGAAATATTTTTCAAACTTCAGCTACATCGGCGTGACTGTTGAATCATTATTGAGCAAGCTTGTCTCTCATCTTAAGAAGGCTTCACTTAATTCATGAATTCTTCTCCTTCTTGCATACGGTAATAATTGTCCGCTGATCCCATTGGATCAGTGGGCCACCTGCCTATTAAAAATTATCGAGCTACGGAGAAGGGAATGCTGCGACAACACAGCAGACACGTCTCCCGTCATTCGGCCGGGCGTGAGAATAGTGCTCAATAGCTCGACCTACCTGATGCAGGTTTTCTTAGGTTTTCCTTGCATCTCTTTAGGTGAAACACAGCCTGCTGGCCTTAGTCAACCCCTGGCTACCTTGCTCTACTTTCCACATCCCCCTTTTCAATTCCCTTCCTATGCTATTAACGGGGATTTGTCAGTTTGTGGAACACCCTCATGGAACTTGTTATCCCTCTCCCCCCTCAAACTGAAATAAAATAGCGTGAAAAAATTACTCATTTGGAAATGTATGGTGTTGGATATCAATGACGATTTCTTGATTTGTAGTACGTGGATTACCGTGCAGGAAATTATGGGCCAGAACCACAATATCAAAGTTGTGTTAAAGCCAGCGATTAACATTTTCCATGATATATTACACTCCATTTCAATAAACGTCTGTAAAAACTATGGAATCAATTATCCTTAGATAATGGTACGGGAAAACACAGCTAAACGATCTATGGAAAATAATTCTTAATATTTCAATATTTATAAATCTACAAGACGAAATACCATGTTTTCAACAATGTTACGTTCAACGTTTAGGAAACTGAAACCGAATGTATATTTATGTTTTTGAACGGACAAAATATATTCAGGTCACGAACAATTTTAGATACGCCCAAATTGCAGGAAATATTTTAAGTTCATCACCAATGAATCAGATTTCTAATTTTCTTACCAACTAAGACGGGATAAAATTAATTTCACGTAATAAAATTTTATTAACTGTTTTATTTTTAAAATTTTAAATAATTTAGTTTAAAGATATTTAAAATTGTAATTAGACTTTAATGTTCAAATTGGAAATGATGAAGTCTTAAAAAGTCAAAATTGGCTTTAAACAATATTTAGGTTCAACTGCAGATGTAAGAATAAATAAATTATTAGGAGAATAAAATAAACAACCTAAAGATGCCCACGGGAGAAACACCAACTTCAAAATTCTATTCAGAGTTGTTTGCTTGATTACCGTGTCAGTAAGTTCAAATAGGCTAAGGTTAAAAACTGTTTTATTTTGTCCCTACCCCTTTTAGATTTTAGTATCAATAACGTTATACTTTATGTTGGTTACACAAATTTCTAGAAGGTACTACACAGGTATATTTTAATTAGGTTTGGGAAAACGGTTATCGAGACTGTCATCAATTAACTTCTAACCCCAAACAATAATCAATTCTGCAGAAATATCGGTCTTTGGGAAAGTTTATTAACCCCATCACATCTAGCTTTCACTCAGTTATCCATTGGGATTTGATTTTAAAATTTTCAGAAAGTTATTATTTTTAAGTTTATGTTTATAACCAATATCAATAGATTCCACAATATTTATACATGTCCTCACTATAAAACTTCAAAATTATTCACCTCGTGTAGTAAAAACTTCATTTAAAACGTAGCTAATTTTCTGTTTATTACGTATTTTTATAATTTATTTTATATTACTTATTAGTCCTTTAATGTATTTACTATCTACTATCAAAGTATATGAAACAGTAATAAGAATTTCAACAATCTGTTTTGTTTGTAACATAAGGTACAGAATCTAGTTGTATAATTCTTCAATTTCAATAAATTTGTTACTCATGACAATGTCTTTCCTTATACCTTGAGCTAAATAGGAACATATTATTCGATACGATATAGTGTCTTTACCTGTAATTATTTGTTGCAATTATTTATCACTCTACATAATTATTTAAATTCTCATATATTTGCATGCAAAATGATTTTGAATGTTAATTTTGTTTAGTCTACGTTATAAGTAAAACTTGTGAAATTGAATAAAAGTGTAATGAGTTAAATTTGCCCACTATTTTGAACATCTCAATAGGTTAAAACATCTTTTGATGAAAAATAAAAGAATTTGAGACAGACACTAAATAATTTATTTATTTCATTGAAATAATAATTATTTACTTTATAATATTATGGTTACGCGTTACTATGCGACGGTCGACTGACGAAAACTACTACTTAATTTAGATAACATTTTAATAACAGTACTAGCATCCAAGCACATTCTTTAGTTATTTTGTTGCCGTATTCTTTGCAGCTCACATATATCACATATTGTTGTTCTTTTCTCCACTGCAATAATTAATTTTTCGGTGTCGATAAAACTCATTGTGCAAAATTAAAGCAAAAACACCAAAAAAATGAGATAAATGGGTCGAATGACTTTGACTACCGTCTGAATGGAATTGCGAGACTATATGCAAACCATATATGGAAGAGGGCGAATCTGCTGACTCAGAGTCTTGAGATAGTCAGGTAGGGAGGACTGCGTCCCTTCCTGCCTCAAAGACAGGATTAGTCATGTTTTCCTTCGTGTGAACGCCTACAACAGTCAAAATGCTAACTAATTGGTACCTGCTGTCCCAGCTGACTTCCATAGTGCCTGACTAAAAGTCTGAACGGGCCCTTAAGCTAGGAACAGACTGTCGTCACGTCTCGTCCTTTCACGTGAGGTCCCAAAGTGTGAAAGGTTCCCTACAATACTGTTTTATAGGCAACAGCCACACAGGCGTCACGGTGCAGCCGCTAAAGTCAAGGCACTTCACGTTCCTGTGATCTCAGTTCACACACATTTCTGACCTCACGCCGGGTTTCATTTCTACATTTTACAAGTTATAACTGTCCATACCTATAAAATGATCACTCGTACACTAATTTGTCTTAGAAGAAAAGTTGTTCAGAATTTGATTATGTTTTTAATACACTATCTGGTTTCACAAAATCGTCGATTATTTCCTAAAATACACTCAAATAAAATGAGAAAAGGACAAAATGCCGTTTAATCACTACTTATTTCAAATTTGTCAAATAAATTTTAGTCAATTAAATTAAAAATGCATGTACCGGACTTTCTCACTTAGGTCCCTTAATCATTACTTAATCGCGTACATAAGTACACGGACTTGAATCTCTTAAGTAGCGTATTTCTAAAAACACGCAAGTGTATATATATATATTTTTTTATGTCCTCTATCAAATTATGCAAAAATTTAAAATTTTTCTCGTTCATTCGGAAATACATATGAAATCGTTTCGAGTCTTCCCGCAGTTGTGGCACTAAATGATGAAATTCACCCAAATGTTCCCTTTCGTGGTTAATTACATGCACCCATACGCGATTCGATTTGGTTTCATCAGTGAGAAGTATATATGAAGACAGTTTCTAGTTCTTCTTCTCATTCTGAAGACCTAGTTGAACTAGCGCATTCCATCTTGAAACAATAATTAAAAGAGTTGCTACACACAACGCTGAATTCAGACTTTCTGTAGGCAGTGAACTACGTTACTTGACCTACCGTGACGTCAGAGAGCGACTGACTACCTGCTAGAGATTTATGGCCATGACTACTAGACGTGATGGCAATGTGCGACCGAATCTGCAGTCAGGGAGGGATTTTATACCCGGCAACTCCCGGGACAAGACGCATGACTTGACTAAACTAATCCTTTGAGGCAGGGACTTTCTGAAAACTTTGAGCCAGCAGGTTCCATCTGGTTTACATAGAGTCTCGCCATTCCATTCAGACGGTAGCCAAAGTCACCGATAGTCACGCCGTTCTCGACCGATTTGTCAATTTTTTTGGGTGGTTTTGCTTTATTTTTGCGCAATGAGTTTTTCGACACAGAAAAATTAATTATTGCAGTGGAGAAAAGAACAACAATATGGGATATGAGCTGCAAAGAATACGGCAATAAAATAACTAAATAATGAGCTTGGATCCAGGTGGTTGCCGATATGCACGAGGGCTTTACTTAAATGCCAGTGGAAGAGGAAACGAAATTAGAAAGTAAAAATGCAAAAAAAATATTTCATTATTTATGCTAGTACTGTTATTAAAATCTTTTCTAAATTAAGTAGTATTTTTTGTCAGTCGTGCCTCGTATAATGACGTAACGCGTAACCATAATATTATAAAGTAAATAACTATTATTTAAATGAAATAAGTAAATTATTTAGTGAACTTCTTTTATTTTTCATCAAAAGAAATTTCAACCTATTCAGATGTTAAAAAATAGTGGGCAAATTTATAGGCGTTGGTATATATTAAAATATTTAATATATTATTGTATGATATATATATATATATATATTAGCATTTTTATTTCAATTCATATATGATAGTTACGTCGCAACCTCAGCACTCTCCGTAGTTCTTGAAAGACAAATTCGGCATTCTTAAGTATCACCGATAAGGCGCTGTTACATTTTTGTGAGATAGTATGCAAAAACGCTTTTCGGAACCATTGCGGCCGCTAAAAGGGACAGAAACGCCCCAAGCACCTCCTCCTCCAACCCAACATCTAATGATTATCTCAACGTAATTTACTGACCACGCTTGCTAACGGATTGTTACAGGACATGCTCGGCGATCCGGACGTGACGGAGAAGAAGTGGATCGACGCGCATGATACCCAAGCCCAACTACTAACAATATCCAACCAAAAACTTCCAAACGCATGTTGCTGTCGCACAAGAGCAGTATTCTAGCTCCTTGTGCCCTTCAACCCCTCTTACTATCGCTGAGATTTTTTTCCCGGTAAGGGGAGCGTTCCGGTTAAATTATCGGCACTTTTTTCCCTCAGCCCTACGCTCTTCATTCTGTTTCTCTCACAATCTATCTCCGTGAACGACCGTATTAAAGGGTATTATGCCCGATCACCCTCATGTAGCCTGTTACCCCCCCAAAAAAAATCAGGTGCGGATGAAACACAAAATCCCGATCCTTGTGTTCCACTTAGTGTACTAACAGCACGTGCAGGAGGGGTGTAGAAAATGGTAGACCCCATGCGGGTGGTGCGAGCTTTCAGGGGGCACCGCCCTTGGGGCTATTGGCCCATTATAAAAAAAACGCATGCCGTGAGATTCAAGATAGGAGGGGGTGAGGCGCAGGTTGGGGGACCAAGAAACTTCCTCGTGACTTAGGTTGCTATTCACACGGGATTATCTTTGCCTCTCTGGATAGTTGACTAGACTAGACTATCGTGTTAACGCACTAATCCGTTTAGGAATAGGCTAAGGAAACTAAAGTGAGCAGTTTTTAGAATCAGTGAAGTGTGTGATTCCTGACTTCTCTTTTCTTTTTCAGACCAAAACCAACTCTTCAAAATTGTTCCTCAGTGTGAATTGTATTTACCTTTTTGTATTTGTTTTTCTTTGTATTAGCTGTCACCAGGAAAATGCCCAATAGCAGCTAAGTGAGTAAAAATAATAATTACTTTTATTGATAAGCAACGCGAAGGAATGCAGACAAATCATTAATCACTGCATACAAGCACATTTTTATGCTTTAAAAGTTGTAATAAAACAAAAAGGTGGTTCCAGTTGTTGAGTTTTAACCTACTTATGGTTTAGTTATTAAATTCATTATTATTAGGAATGCGTATTTATTATCACAGATGCATTATTTACATTCAGAATTTACATGAAACGTTGGCCAAAATTGAATTGGAGATTTGGGAAGAATCTGTCAGACCAGATTAGGGACGTCCCATCTACTTCTTCAGCACCTGAAAATATTCATCATGTATAATGTTGAAAATGTGTGATAAATATATCGTTAACTAAAATAATTTTTGAATATTTTTTTCAATAAGATATTTATTTGACGACTTATTTCTTATTTTTCACAAATAAGTAATTTCATGTTTCTTATCCAAATTTATTAGTCTAGTTCTTTAATAAGTATTACAATAAAATTGATCTTAACTTTATTTTTTTAGGCATGGTGTAAAGATTGGTTGGAGATGTAAGAATTAGTCCAACCTAGATTATTCTACGATTAGACTGAACTTACAGGCATATTGAATATGTTGTTGCATGACGTGAATTGGTCGATCTAGTGTTTTGGATATCCATTAAAAGGTATTTTCTAAGTGATGATAAACTACTGAACAAAAGCTCAGAGTTAATAGACTTAAATAGCTTTCCTAGGCCCAAAATTTCGTAAACGATATAATTGCATTCAATTATCTTTTTTACTATTCTCATTTGATTATTGAAAATCTTTCATGCACAATCTGGAAAGGATGTTATGTGTCCCAAGAACTAATGATAGATTTAATAAACATATATTTATAAATATTCTATTATAATCTTTTAGTTTGTACTAAATTATTTAAATTAATATAGAATTTGTAAAATTAAAGAGGATTTTTAACGAATACGAATTACAAAAATGTCGAGTGAAATGATGCGTGAATATGTGCACAACTGTAAACGAAGAAAGTAACCTTAATATTGATGCCTATTTGTTAAAGAGGATTTCGTGAAACTAGTTTAAAGTAATGCTGTAAAATAGCATGATATGTATTTCAAAAATTCTGATCAGGAAGAACCGTAATCGGTGGTTTCTAGTGATCGCGTTTATAGATAGGGGACTGAGTGAAACAGAATGGGCCAACAGGGTGTGAACGGGTCACCTTTTTACATATATAATCTGATATCCTTATGACTTAACTTCAGAACAAGATAATACCAACAAAGGATGCCGTATCGTATAATTCATATGATAAACTTACAAATTTTGTGTTTGCACAGACGCTTGCGTCAAGATCGAAGCAGGTTCCGGATGGGCAGGTAAATTTGACGTGATCGCCGTTCGCGCATTGGTAGTAGATTTCGCAGTTGATTGTGTCCGGGATGTATTCTCCGTCGTACGTACAGTCGTACTGGGGGTAGCACATGGCCACGGCCACAAGCGACAACAGCAGCAGCACTGAAACAAACGATCTCAGTACCCTGTGCTTGCTCCTTTTCCTCCGGATCCAACAAGTCAACCGACTTACCTTTCATGGTTGTGAGGAGAAATCAAACTCTATTGACTGCTGGGCCCAATGTCTTAAATACTCTCGAAGCAAGGCCATTACGTCTGATAAAGACACTTCAACTTCTTAACGACCTCTTCAACAGGTGCGTGAGAAATCATTTGATTAAAAAATTTCCAAATCAACGTATTCAAATATTTTAATCGCATTTTTTCCTCATTTCCAGTCACAATAACATTTGGCAATTCGTATCAGATTACACGCAGTTACTATGCAGACGTCTGTTAACACTGGAGTCTAATTGGATTTAATACCGATTTGAAGTTGTAATAAGAGCAATCCCAATCATTACCTATTAATCGCTCCATATGAACTGCATTAATTATATTTCATTAGGTCTACATGACGATATTCCATAACCATTCGGCGAACGACCACTAGTCGGTTTCTTTTCGTCCACCAAAGAATTATCGTGAAAATTTCAGATTATATCTTCTTCAGCATTACCGTCGATATTATATATATACATATTGTCACTGACAAGTATCTACTGATCTACTGGGAAACAAGAGTTACTGCGGTACAACAGCAAGGTGAACAAAAGGCGAACTCCCTCTACAAAATGCCTACCATTGTTACAGAACGGCAGGCTGCGATGGCTGAGACACTCGGAACTTTTGCTGCATACAAGGACGGAGGGTGTTAAAGAACAATCTGGATGTAAGCGACCGAAGGGAATACCTCTCAAAAGCTGGATAGATGACATGGAGTATGATCTAAAGAACTTTCGTGTCAGCAGTCACGCATTGGATCGCAAGGGATGGAGAGAGATTTTTTTGGAGGCCAAGGTTCTTAACGCTATGGAGTCACTCATAAATAATTAGCATGGGGTATGCTACAATATAAGCTTTGAATAAACGTCAAATTAATGCAAAAATAATTATCGGGTTTCCACTCGGATATCCACCAGAACATTACTACAGATCACGTGGTCGTCGAAAGGTCGCTGTACCCAAGTGGAAACCCGAGAACTATTTCTGCATCAACTACTCCGGGAAAGCCTTCGTTCACTAACGTCAAATTCGCTGTGATTGATAGTAACTTAGATTACAAATTTGGTTATATATTGAGATACCTTAAGCGTAAAGAGTAATGAAGTTTCTGTGATTGAGATACAAGAAAAATTGACGAACACACGTAAGTTACATGTGTACCACTTTATTGTAAGGTAGAACTGACTTGTATTGACATGAATAATCGGATAAACCAAGTTTCTTAAAAGGGGTGTTGTGATACTTTAAAATATGGTCTTTATAAATGCATATAGCTCTGAGAAATTATACAGAAGAAATTTAGTACATTACTCTAAAAGTTATTGCTTAACAAGATAAATGTAGTTATAAAGAATTTAGTTTAGAATTTCTAAGAAAATGAAAATATTCAGCATTTTCTGTATTAAAGTAGCTGCAAGATTACAATATGTAACTCAAATATTTCAGAAGAAGACTTAGAAGCCATAATAAATAGAATGAACGTGGTCCTGGAGAAAGAGTTCAATATGATGATTAATAGAGAGGAAACCAAGGTAATGGAGTGTAGTATGGGAAATACTGGAATAACAAAGGGTGTTAGATTGGGAAGGAATATTTTGACGGAAGTTAAGAAATTATGCTACTTGGGCAGCATAATAACTAGGGATGGTAAAGGTATAGTAGACATAAAAGTAGGGCAGCACAGACAAGGAAGGCTTTTGCGAAAAAGAGGAATTTACTTACGGGTAATATAGTGTGAATATTAGGAGAACGTTGCTAAAAATGTTCGTATGGAGTGTGGCGTTATATGGACGAGAATCGTGGACGATAGGAGTTACAGAAAGGAGAAGAATAGAAGCCTTTGAAATGTGGTGCTATAGGAGAATGATGAAAATCAGACGGGTGAATAGAATCACTAACCAGAAATTTCTAAGCAGAATAGGGGAAGAGCGAACAGTATGTATGAATGACGATGACAATGAGAAGGATTAATAAGACACGTTTTGAGACATGAGGGTCACGTAAAATTAGCATTAGAGGGAAGTGTGTGGGGTAAGAACAGAGGAGGGAGACGAAGGATGCAATACGCTAAGCAGATTAGGGAGGTTGTGGGATGTTGAACGTTTAAAAAAAGTTACAATTTATCTTTGTTTATTCCCGTTAGATAGCGGGCATATTTATGACTTCATTATTGTGCTGGGAGTATTATAATTAGTATGGATATTACGGGTTACCATAAATAACCGGAATTATTTGAACTACAGTAAAAAATTCAATGAATGTACTTTGTTAAAGCAACGGGATGTTTCTCAAGGTAATACGCTTTTTTAATTTTCCTCTAGAATTCCTCACTTGGTTCAAAGAGCTTCAGGCATCGTGCACATTCATTTAAAGCTCACTTCCAATCGGCATAGGTTGACTTGTCCCCATCAAAGAGTTAATGGTTAAAAAGAAATGCCGCACTCTATGCCAGTTAGAGCACATGTTGACCAAGAGATTAGTATCCGATTCATTCCTTTTCCCGGGAAATACGAAGCAGGGCTAAAAAGTAACCTTAATTAGTGTCTGTCTGTCTCGAATAGGCTCCGAAACGGCTCAACGGATTTAAATCAAAATTTGAGGGTATATAGACAGGAGATTTAACTTAAACTTTAGTGCATATTTCTTTTCCATACGTGCGTTTAAGTCTCCAAAAGTGAATGCGGGTAGCCTATACTCGATCTGTTTATGCTCCGAAACGGTTTAACAGTTTTCAATGAAGATTTCAGAGATTGAAACTTTTGTGTATGTTTCATTCGATATCTTGCAAAGTTCATTAGATTTTATGTAAATATTTATAAATCCATTGAATTGCCGCGCGAAAGATGGCGTGTTATAAGTCTTATTACGTGTTACCAAATCATTCATCCAACTTTCTGTGTTTTTATAAGACTCATTTTGGCAGCATGAGAGAGAGAGGTGGGAGGGCGAATAATCTCAATCCCTTTATTATTGCAGTACGATTCACGCCATAATGAACCTATTGTTGGCAGAGAAACGATAAACTTCTTGCATACTATGCTCACAAATTGGTTTTCTTTGTCGTGTCAGGAAAATTTTATTTCAATACTTAATAATTGCTCATTTTTTTATTTTTTGGTTAACAGGCTACATGAGGGTGATCCTGAAACAGGCAACTCCCCTTTTTATTAAAGGAAGGAAATTGAAAAGGGGGATGTGATTTTTATTGGTTTTGAAACGTATGATGGAAGGACCTGTTCAAAACCAAGTGCGAGTTATAAGGTTCGCCCTGAAGCGTTCATAAATAAATGATAACTGACTTATTATATATTCAATGAATTCAAATTATCTGTCTTTTGTTATTGTGGGTGATAGGCCAATAAACATTTATCGAAGAATGAAAATGCAGTCTGCGGATTCCTGCGTGTCACTTCATCAGGTTTATGAGTGGCACAGGAAGTTTCAAAGTGAAGTGCCAACTCAGAGTGACGCAATTCGCTCCAGTCGAGTGCGCACTGCAGTGGACCAAGTGATCCGAGAGAATCAGTGGGCGACAATCAATGAAGTGGCTCTGCGCACCATATCATTCACGACGAGCTGCAATACAACAAAATCTTCGGTAGATGGGTAGCAAAATATCACACTCCAACTGAAAGAAAGACGTATGGATGCCTGTGAAACACTAATGCGTTTTTATGAAACCGAAGGAGATGGATTTTTAAAGCGCACAATAACTGGTCATTAATATTGAATTCACTACTTTCAGCCGCAGACGAAGCAAAATGGCAAGGATTGGTGTCATTCATCATCGCGAGGCCTTTGAATTTCCGTACAACTGTGTCACTTCTGGAGCATTACATGGCAATGTGGGCACTATGTGAATAGTGTATCATGCTGTGATCTTCTTGAGAATCATTTGAAGCCTTTAATCCGGTCAACTATTACAGCATGAGGCCACACAGTGCTCATGCAAGAGTAAAAAATGTTAAATTTTCGTTTTGAGAGGTTGTCTTATCCCTCATATTCTCCCGACCTAGCGCCGATTGGCTAACATGTGTTTGGACCCCTCAAGATGGCCCTAGGTGGCAATAGTTTACGAAATGTCGATGAAGTGAAAGACGCTTTGCAAAAGTGCCTGTCCGAAGAAATTTCTTCTCGTGGATTCCAGACAGAAACGGCAGAACATTCATTGAATGTGATTTTTTTAACGAGGAAAATTGGGAAATTCCTGACTCACGCTGACAAAGGTCCGCATATGTCAGTAGTGTGGGGCTTGCACCCACTAAAACCCAAACCTTTTCCAGTCGACTAAAAAAATTCGGCCCTGGAACCGCGTTAGCATTACTTCGGGGCGGTGTCGATTGTAGGCCTGCTTGGCTCTTCTACCTGTTTCCTTATTATTGTAAAGCGTCTTCTTCGCCCTTTTTTGTCCTCAGAATATTTTCTATATGGTCTGTAATTTTGTTCCAGTTTGCCTGACTTTCCAACATATTTGCGACTATGTTTTGTTTTGTAAGTTGCCCTACTGCTCCTTCTATTGCCTCTCTTTCTGCCTCCCATCTTTTGCACTCAAAGAAGGTATGTTCGGCGTAATCGTCATTGTTGCAATAAGTGCATATTGGAGATTTTATTTTCCCCATTTCCTATATTATCTATGGTCGCTCAGGAATTGGGCCAAATAAAAATTGGTATCGCCATGTTGTCGGCCAACCCAGTGGAGCAGTATTCTGCTACCCATCTTCCCGTCGTCTCTTCCTCCCATCGTCTCCGCCATTTTTCCATTGTGTTTTGTCTTTCCTCTTCTTTGGCTAGTTTTGTCCACAGTTCCGCTTTGTTGCGCCATGCTTTTTGGCGCTCCAAGTCGAAGATGTCGATTGGCGCGACGATCACGAGTACTGCCGCTTCAGAGACCGTCCGGTACGCACATGCAACTTTGAGTGCTCCTAATCTCTGAACTGAAGCCATCCTCATCCGGTATTTCGCTTGTGCCCACATTTCAGCTTCGTATAGGAGTATTGCTTGCGTGGTGGACATTAACAAGCGTCTCTTGCTGGTATTTGGGTCTTTAATATTGGCCATCGCCGACCTCCTGTGGTACTAGCGTTGCTGCCCCACAACCCAGACGTCCCGGGTTCGAATCCTGGCATGGGCTTGGATGTTTGTGTCGTCATGGTCGCGAAGACCGGGATTAAGACTGTTGGAGGATCGATACGCTGACCACGTGTCACTCCAAACTCGGAATGTGTCATGCAAGATGACAGTCCGCAGTCGACTCGGTAGACCCAGGCCCTCAATGGGCTGTAGAGCCAAGGAGAAAGAAAAATATATATACTGGCCATCATCGTGCTCAGTGCCGTTGTTTGCATTGCAGCCTTGTTCGTCGCTCTTTGAATGTGAGGCCAGAACGACAGTCTGTTTTATAGCCTCACACCCAGGTGTTTAATACTTTCCGACGTAGTTGAATATAATGTGTATATGTTCATAACTGATGAAGTGCTTTCAGTTATATTTGACATACTCTGCTTTGTATGAATGAATAAACAAGCAACGTCGAACCCTAATTTATTGTGAATAAACAATTCTTGGGTTTCCACCCGGGTTAAATGGAGTTTAAGCCACGACGTTTCGATGGCGTACTCTGCCATCGTTCTCAAGTGAAAGTGAAACTCCATTTAACCCGGGTGGAAACACAAGAATTGTTTATTCAGAATATACACCGTGAAAACCTTCGATCACTAAGTTAGTGTGTAAATATTACTATAACCCCTTACAAACTCTCCGTAAGTTACTTTTGTTGATAACTTTCTAACATTTTATTCTACTTTGTTCTCGATCACTCTTATTTCAGTCTCCACCTCATCTTCAAAATGATCCTATTTATATAATTGCTAACATCAAGTTTCTATAAAACAAAATTGGTATAATTGATTTGTCCGATGTGCAGAAAAAAACCGTAAAGTCCACCGCAAGGCCATTTTAAGCGTCCTTCTTTTCATATTATGCATACAAGCATTTGGCATTCGTCTTTTATTCTGAAGACATAATCTGAGATTTTGATCCAATGTCGCTTTAAGATGCTCGAATTTTTGGCTTCAATCAAATAAATTAACTTTGAATGTATAGAACATGCAAAATGTTTAGGTATAAAAATTGATGACGGGATATAATGGAATCATTGGATTAAATTACTTTCTGAAAATGAAGAAACTCAAGAGAGGAATTAAAAGAAATAATTGAAACAACAGGAGGTGCTTCAGTTTCAAAAAAGGGTAAATTAATAGCGAAAGGAGAAAGAAACAATATGGAAGAGAAAATTTACATTTTTGAAGGAAGAAATGACTAGAGGATTTGACGAAAAAATAATGCAACTAGCTCAGACCAATATAAAAGCATGAATAACACAACAAATAATGAAAATGATTGACAAAAGGCGTAAATATAAAAATGGGAGAGAGAAAAATAGCAAGAAGCAATACATACGCTTGAAATATGAGATAGATTGGAAGTGCAAAGCCGCCAAAGAGGCTTGGCTCCAAGAGAAATGCAAAGCGGTTGAAGATTTCATGGTAAAGGGAAAGTAGACGCAGCAGCTTAAAGGAAAATCAAAGAAACAATCGGAGAGACATAAGCAAGAGAGCGGATGGGAAGCCAATTATGGATAAAGAAGAAAAGACAGAAATGTGGAAGGAAGATCTATAAAAGCTGTAACACGGAAATCTAGATCAGTCAGTAATAGAAGAAGAGGAGGAGATGGATGGTGAAGACTTGAAGGTCGGATTTTGATAGGGCGCTGACAGATCTGAGCAACGGTAA
Organism: Eucriotettix oculatus; assembly: GCA_034510155.1. Lineage (NCBI taxonomy): Eukaryota > Metazoa > Arthropoda > Insecta > Orthoptera > Tetrigidae > Eucriotettix > Eucriotettix oculatus. The sequence goes on along the minus strand of CM067376.1, from coordinate 235,303,028 downwards.
AGCGTCAAGAATTGATAACATTCAATCTGAGTTGATAAGATCATCAGGCGAAAAGAAATATCATGGCTGTTCAGGATAGTTTGCGAAATCTACGAAACAGGAAGAATGCCGGAATATTTTAGTATAAACATAATTATATCCATACCGATGAAGATTTGGGGAAGATAGATAACAGTACATAAAAATTGGTTTAGTTTTTCATGCATGCAAAATATTAGCGAAAATAGTGTATTGGAGGATGGAGCGTCAAATAGAATCCGAGTTTGGAAAAATATCAGTTTGGTTTTAGGAAGAATGTACAAGAGAAGCTATACTGACTCTGCGCCTAATTGTAGAAGACAAAATAAATAAAAATAAAATAATAAAAAAAAGACTTACGTTCATGGAATTTGTAGATTTAGAAAATGTATTTTATAATGTAAACTGGAATAGACTACTACTAAGGACTTAGAAGAGGACAGAAACAAATTTCGCTAAAGAAGAGTTATCCGTAACCTCTACAGAAGGGAGTCAGCAGTAATTAGATCTGAAGTTCAAGAAGAGAAAGCAGAAATCAAGAAAGGAGTAAGTCAAGAATGCAGTCTGTCAAACATGCAGTTTAATTTATATATAGAGTAGGTGATGAAGGAGGTTAAAACGGAATATAGAAAAGGAATCATAGTGCAAGGAGAAGAAACAAAAACCCTACGCTTTGCCGATGATATTGTAGTATTAGTGAATCAAAAAAAGACTTAGAAACCATAATAAATGGCAGAACGTGGGCCTGGCGGAAGAGAACAACATGAGGATTAATAGAGGGGAAAAGAAGGTAATAGAGTGTGGTATGGGAAACAGTGGAATAACACAGGTTGTTAAATTTGGAAGGGATATTTTGAGGGATGTTAAGGAATTATGCTACTTGGGCAGCATAATAACTAGGGTAATAATAACTAGACGTAAATTGTAGGATAGAACAGGCAAGGAAGGCTTTCGTACAAAAAAGGAATTCACTTACGGGTAATAAAAGTGTGAATATTAGAAAATCATCGCTAAAAATATTCCTATGGAGCGTGGCGTTATATGGGTGCGAAAAGTGGTTGGTAGGAGTTGCGGAAAGGAAAATAACAGAAGTCTTTCAAATGTGGTGCTATAGGGCAATGCAGAAAATCCGATGGGTAAATAGAATCACTAAGGAGGAAGTTCTAAGTCAAATAGGGGAAGAGCGTACAATATGGAGGCCGTTGACCAAGAAATGGGACAGATTAATAGGCCACGTTTTAAGACATGAGGGTGTTATAAAATTAGCAATAGAGGGAAGTGTGTGGGGTAAGAACAGAAGAGGGGGGAGGATGGAATATGCTAATCATATTAGGGAAGGTATTGGATGTGCTAGTTATGTATAAATGAAAAGGCTTATGCAGAATAGGTTAGAATGGAGGGTTGAATCAGGACTGTTTACTGCAACAAAAATTACTTGCTGATAAATTATTGTCAGCCTGTTATTCACTAAAGATAATTTCTGAGCAAGTGGAAGCATAGCTGCCTAGATAAGTGTATCACACTCTTTTTCTCTCCATAATGTATTACGCTATTGCAATATGTAGCAATTCTGCTCGCAGCTGTGTAACATTCGAAAACGGGTTATTGGAATTCTAGTCGGAAAGTATTACCGAGTAATCTATAAAACGCTCTTTAAGCAGTTTGGAAGAGTAACTTTACCCATTCCATATATTTTAGAAATCCAAAATTTATTAAGATTAATGATAATCTGTTTTTGACTAACGGAAAAGGTTACGATATATAACATGTAATCACTATATATACCTTCTTTGAAGGGAAACGATAAAATCTTGATTTCAAAACATATTGTCACGCAAAAACCATTAAAAAATTTCATTTTTCAAATAAAGATTATTTTTTAATTACATACCTTACATGCTAAACGATTGATTCTAATTCGAAATTACCCTTCATGTACCACTATGAATTGACGAAGGCGATGTACGGACAATGCTGGCGAAATCTGGAGAGTTTAATTCATCGTTTTATAAAATGTCAAGTTGTCGTCTTGTGGACTGGAGAACTCAATGTTTCCTCCCTAACAGTGAATGCCTCTCTAAGTAAATTCTCTGATTGTACATTCGGAAAAAAACAGAAGTTCCTTCTAAATATAGATTGGCATGCTTACGATTTCAAGGTATTTTGAAACACGGGCTAATCTCGGTATTCTTTGGGTTAGGGCATTAGCCGATCGTCCGGGATTTATTGGAAACGAAACATTCTTCGCGAGTAATGTGTGCAATAATTTGCAATGTTATCTATACTGCAACCTATATATCTAGATGAATTTTTTACTGCATATTCATTGTACATAATATTGTCAATTAAAACTGTTAATGCTAACACGGGAGCGGGTGGGGGCTTTGTGAATACAAAAATATTATTCAACTATGCATATTGAAATGACAAAAAAACGCTGGGAATAATATGTAAACTACGAAAGTAAGAACAAATAATCAAAATTAAGAATATATCGTTTTCAATACGAGAGCTATTGTTTATTAATTCTTGGAGAGAGTCAATAATTACGTTTCCGATTGAGATCCTGAGTCGAATCGCGAGCCGACTTAGGCAGGCGATTTGCTCAAAACTCGACGACTCAAGCAATTTGTTAACATATCAAGTAACTCGCTCACGACTCTACGAATCTAACTCTGAGCCTAACTCTATCTACGGAGTCGTTTCAGAAAACTATTCTTTTATGAGAACCGCCCTCTTTCAATCGATTCCCATTCTTTTACCCATCTTTATTACGGCGCATTAGAAGCTACAAGACAGCCTCGTAGTCGAACAGCAACTTGATCGACCCAATGTATTCAACAATTATCAAGTCATCGACTTCCCCCATGCTTCTTCTTCGGTGATTTCTAATAGAACAAGTAACGTTAAGGTTTGATTTATAGCAAAGATTTGCGCTTTATAGCGGGTTACAATCTGAGCTCCACTGATACCTTTCCCGGGAACTTGTGCCGTAGACACACTGACACCAATTTTTAACACTAATCTAAGGTAATAAAATTGATTTCGTAACATGAATATAGTAGATCGCGACAGACGCATGGACAATACCAGGTGTGCAAGTATGAAATGCGGGGTTTAAGACAAAACCACGTTATATTCGGCTGAAATTTAAAAAGTTTTGTATTCAAAGTATGCTCGTCCGCTTTTTATACATTTTTCCCATAAATCGGGCAATTTGTGTATATAAATTATACCAGTAGAAATCTTCCCCTTTTGCCGCGAACCATTCATCGATTCATTTTTTACCATCTTCATTCGAACCAAAGCGCTGTTTAGCACGTGCGTGACCCATCGATGTAAACAAGTGATAATCGGAAGGAGCCAAGTCTGGTGAGTAAGCCGCAAGATGCAGAACTTCCCAGATGAGAGTTTCCTATCAGTCGCGAACCGGTTTTGCCGTATGTGACGGAGCATTGCCATGAAGAAAAATGCCTTTTTGTTGCCTCTTTCCGTATTATGGCCTTCTTTTAAGCAGAGAACGGTTTAAATTGGTTAACTGTGCTAAATTAGTGGGAATGCTCAATTTCATATAGTTAATTTAGAAGATAGACAAGAATGGAAAAATGTCAACCGGACCAGGGAACCGAACCCAGGACCTTGCGATATCCAGCCGCATGCTCTACCAACTGAGCTAATCCGAGTCGACGTCCCAGGACCGACTTAACACCTCTCCATTCCGTAAACCTAAGCTAGGTTTCGATTCCCTGGTCCGGTTGACATTTTTCCATTCTTGTCTATCTTCTAAATTAACTATATGAAATTGAGCATTCCCACTAATTTAGCATAGAATTCAATGCACCTATGATCAGTTTACGCAATGTCCATCTTCACGTATTTCCTAGAATTAGGACGTGAGGATTGTGATTAGTGAATTGGTAGGTGAGCCTAGCTTAGGTTTACGGAATGGAGAGGTGTTAAGTCGGTCCTGGGACGTCGACTCGGATTAGCTCAGTTGGTAGAGCATGCGGCTGGATATCGCAAGGTCCTGGGTTCGATTCCCTGGTCCGGTTCACATTTTTCCATTCTTGTCTATCTTCTAAATTGGTTAACTGTTTAACGTTTAGTATTAACCGCTTTTACAGGTTTTAGCAGCTCATAATAGACCACGCCCCCTCTGGTCCCACCAAAGCGAGTCGGTCTTGCGGTCGATGTGGATGGTGCTCCTAGGTCAACCCATGATTGATTATGATTGGTATTCTCAAAATAAATCCACTGTTCATACCCTGTTTCTATATGATCCTAAAGAGACTTCTTTTTGTACCGAGCGAGCAAAATTTCACACGTGTTTTTGCGCTTTTCCATTTGTCTGATCGTTCAACTCGTGTGGTACCCATTTACCGGTCTTTTGAATTTTTTCCATCTGGCGTAGGCGATTGGAGACAGCTTGTTGAGTAACTTCCAATTGCAGTGCCAGTTGTTTTTGTGTTGGCGAATAGTCTTCGTCCAACAATGCTTGCAATTCCATATCTTCGTTTCTTTTGGCAATTTTCCATGTTCATAGTTTGCACATCTGGCGCCTAGTAAATGCTGTGCCTAGTATCTCTGCTGGCTAACAATGCATCATTTGTTGCTGACGATTCGTGGACGCCCAGGACCTTTCTTAGTACCATCTGAAATACTGTTCCAATGTGCTAGGCGATTATAGAATGATGTTCTAAAGTGTCTCTGCATTGTTACTACAGCCCCTGTTCATGTAAATTCCATCACACAAAACGCACGTTCCATCTTAGAGGCTATTACTAAATAAACAAAACCTAGTGCCTCTAACAGCTTCTACGTAAACTAAAACAGAGGAAGGATCTTAATAAGTTCTTCTATATTTTATTTTTTATTTCTGCATGTTGTTTCAGTAGAGAATAAATTAGCTTTAATTTTGCACATTCCATTTTGAATTACCTTGTATTATATGTAGCTACTGTACGTTACTGGTGTTAAACTGAAAATGAAATATGTGGAGCAGTCACGTACGTGGAAAAAAGGCGGTCGCCTGAGAATCCTTGCAGATCCGACATTTTCAGCGGACAACCAGAGAGCTGATCCCGTCCATGATAAGCTGCGTTCGTGTGTATTAACCTTGCATCACTAAGGCACGCTAACATTCGAGAGAATCAAGGGAATAGTACTAAGTCAGTCATAAGATAAATAAAAAATTTATTTGCTCCTTTAAATTGTTGTTTTTGTTGTGGTATTCAGTCCTAAGGCTGGTCTGATGCAACCCTCCATGCTAACCTATCTTGCGCAAGCCTTTTCATTTCCATATTAAAACACATCCCCACATGCTCCAAATCTGCTTAGCGTATTCCATCCTTCGCCTGCCTTTTCTGTTCTTATCACACGTACTTCCCTTTAATGCTAATTTACAAGACCTCATGTCTTAAAACATGGCCTACTAATCTATCCCTTCTCTTAGTCAACGTCATCCATACTGTTCGCTTTTCCCCTATTCTGCTTAGAACTTCCTCGTTTTTGATTCTATCCACCCATCTGACTTTCAGCATTCGCGTATAGCACCTCATTTCAAAAGCTTCTATTCTTTTCCTTTCCCCAATTCCTATCGTCCACGTATAGCACCCATATAACGCTACTCTCCATACGAACATTTTTAACAACGATTTCCTAATATTCACATTTAAATTACCAGTAAGTAATTTCGTCTTTCTCGCGAAATCCTTCCTTACTTGTGCTATTTTACTATTTATGTCTACTATACTTCTACCATCCCCAGTTATTCCGCTTCCGCAGTAGCGTAATTCCTTAACTTCTTTCAAAATATCCCTTCCCAATTTTAACACCTTTTGCTATTCCTCTGCTTCTCAAACTATACTCCATTACCTTGGTTTTCTCTTTATTAATCCTCATATTGAACTCTTTCTCCAGGACTCGGTTCATTCCATTTAAAATAATATCCTCTCCATAGTCATTTCAACATGCATAGTTTAGTTTTGACTTAATTAGATTTCTATAGGTGGGAATTAAAATAAATCTGTTTGTACCCTTACTTTTACCAGCAAATACTTTTAGGATATTTAGAAGTTTTTTACATTGTCTGATGACAGAGGTGACATGCTTATCGTGAGTCTCGAGGCACAGGTGAGTCCCAACACTTTTATATTATAACAATATTTTTTCGTCACGTTTTTGATCGATGGGGGCTTGATTAAGTTTCTTGGATAAGAGCATTGAATTGCACTTCCCTCTAATACTAATTTTGCAAGAGCCTCGTGTCTTAAAACGTGGCCTATTCTCTTAGTCAACGTTCTCCATTTTGATCGCTCTTCCCCTATTCTGCTTATAACTTCCTCGTTAGTAACTCTATCCACCCATCTGATTTTCAGCATACAAAAATTTTTAGCAACGATTTCCTAATATTCACACATATTACCCGTAAGTAAATCCCTCTTTTTCACGAAAGCCTTCCTTGTCTGTGCTATCCTACTCTTTACGTCTACTTCACTTCTACCATCACTAGTTATTACGCTTCCCAAGTAGCAGAATTCCTTAACTTCCGTCAAAATCCATTCCCAATCTAACACCCTTTGTTATTTCTCTGTTTCCCAAACTACTTTCCATTACCTTGGTTTTCCCTCTATTAATTTCATATTGAACTCTTTCTCCGGGACTACGTTCATGCCATTTATTATGGTTTCCAAGTCTTCTTATGATTCTCCTAATACTACAATATCGTCGGATAAGCGTAAGGTTTTATTTCTTCTCTTCTCCTTTAAATGAAAAAAAAATTAATTGAAGATTTTTTTTGGTTAAATACCCATTACGTCATGACCAATAATGTACAATAAACGTTTATTGTAGAAGATGAATAGTTCTGGCCGAGTAAATAAAAGTGAGTCCACGTGAACATATAAATAGTAAGCCATCGGCGAACTTACGAAATATAAATTTTAAATTAATATCCGAATCATATTGCAAGTATTTTTTATTTTAATTTATTCGATCTTTTACTTAAACGTTGCATTTTCATATATCATGTAAACTTAATCCAGATCGTTCCAGTACAGATCCAATCAATCTGTTATTGGAAAACTTTATTATAACGTATTCATCGAATCTTCAAATAACATACAAGATCATAGTACTCTCAGGTACCTATTAAAGCTTACATGCAGTAATGAAACTTTAAAAAATTGAGATTAAGTAATATTGACACTTACAGATTAGATATCTACGCATCGCATTATTCTCTCCAAGCGAGTACGTGTTATCTATTACATATTAAATAAAAGCTCTTCCATTATTTTTTGCAAGAAACTCGTTTTTTACTTATGATCTAGTGCCAGATTAAATTATCGACAAAGAAGAATGTAGGTCGGCATAACGACATTGAAACTATTGGTGATAAATTCAATTACGCTTACTTTATCATGCTATCCTGTCTGACCTTTCATTTAATTATTATGAAAGTAACTGATAAAAATTCTGACCATTATCTTAATGGCCAGTTAACTGCTCGAGAACTGCACTTTAAATTTTATCTCAGTAGTTTTCTTTGCGTAGAAATAAGATAGGTTTGAAAATAGAGTGATTTTAATAGTTCATTAAAATCATTCAGATTTTAAACCTGAGATATTAGTCTCTGGCGGGTGCAGAAGCAACCATCTCAAGTTCTCTTACTATTCTATTTATATTCTCACCTGTACCATTTCCTTGAAAAGGCGAAGATTTTCTATCAGTATAGCCCATTGATATTCTAATATTTAACTAATACAGAAGACAACTATGTTTCATAATTTTACAGTTAAACCAGGAATTTATATATAGACGAATTTTAATTTTGTAAATATATAAATATTTATGTTTCGCATGTCTTTCTTAATGTAGATGTTAGACGCTGTTGAAATATTTCTCAAAATACCCTTCTTACTCGGTCATTAAAAATTGGTCATGAGGTTTACTAATACTTAACCTAATATAAATATGTTGGCTGCTCTTATTGTTCCAGTTAACTGTATATTTAGTAACACGTTTTCGATACTGGAACGTGGATATGTGAGGTCGATGCTCCAAAATGCCAAACAATTTCTAGTTATACTGGATTATATATTTTGTGATGGTAGAATTGGACTGTTGGTTGGCAATTAAACAATAATTGTTAACACCAAATTAATTTTTTAGATTAGGGTTCAACTTATTGAAATATCAAAACCTGGTTCATTTTTATCATAAATATATTATCAAAATTTATGCAAGTGAAGTATTTTACAAACTAATTAATATTATTTACAACCATTCTGTTACTAAATAAAATAATGAAAGAACCTATTTACAAAATTTACTATGCTTATTTTTAAACTCGCTCTGACTAGCCGAATGAACTTACAGATTGACCGTGCTGGTTACACTAAATTACATGTTGAAACTTAAATGAAGAAAACATACGGCGCCGTTAAATTTAACCACATAGAAATTATGCAAAGAAGAGAAATAATTTACATACCCATAATTAATAAATTATACAAAAAAATGAACTTACCGGAGCTAAGCTGTTGGCTGCTCCGTCTCGAATGCTCGTATGGTGATAATGGAGGAAGACGATGAAGCCAGGACCCCGGTGCCGTCGTCCGCTGATGGCCTCTGAGTTGGAATCGGCAACTGATTGCCCATGGACTATTTCCACGCCACGTAGTTAGAAGAGGTGGATGGCTGCCTTTCACCTCAAATCTCCTGACAGCAACTTCTACTGCCCAGGAGAATAATTGTAGGCTCTGGACTTACTGTCCAAACTTCAGAGAGAGCTCTTGTCTCCTGGATTTGTCAGCTCGCTCTCCACAACAACTGTCCTTATGCCACTTAATTCGCCACCACGTCATTTTCTCTTCCTATCTTGACCCTCCAACACAATTTCTAATTTTGGGAAGAACACGCCCCCAATTGCCCGCGAATTTGGTTAAACTTCGCCATTTTGTCCCTTGGCGGGGAGAAATAATTTATGTGGTGGCACGTACTTCCAGGTATGAGCAAGATTTCGCACGTCTTTGTCCTGGAGAAATTCACACTTACCCCGCTAAAAGTCTCATGCCCAGATTATCACGTAGTTTTGCCCATTCCCGCATAAAATGGAACAAACAACGTATATTCCATGCGGTCAGCCGGATACTAAAATGGAATCTATCTATTTTAATATCTACGTAATAACTAATATCTTAACGTCTAGTACATATATATCTTTATAGCTATTTTATATCTAATATCCACTACATGTGGGTTACTACAATTTTTAGTCGCCAAATCATTAAAATAAGTTTAAAAAAATCGGTACTTAAACGCTTATGCAGCCGTGAAATCCCATTCATTTTTTCGAAGCCTGTGTTTGCGGATACGTCATTATAGGTAATTAAATGTGATGAGTTTCGGGATATTAAATGTAAAACCCCGCTTTTCGTCGAAAGCTGATTAACATTTGTATTTAAAGATTCTAATGCGTTAAAGATTATCTTAGTAAAATTAATTACCTTATTCGGATATTAATGACCAGCTTGGTCAGTAATTCATACAGGAATTTAAATGCGTGCGGTTCTGAACTTTGAGTTGTTTTCATCACAAAAATATTTGCCTTCTGTTTCTATTAATAATGGGATATGACGGTGATCTATTATTTTGTTTGCTCGTGGATTCAAGACTTTTATTCGAACATTGATTTGGTGTTTTTTGGTTGTATTTATAAGATTCTTTTAATGTATTTTCTTACCTAACAATCATTGTCCTTAAGAATAAAGTAAATTAGATAGAATAAATTTAAAAAAATTCAAGTGGTGAATTGCTCTTTAAAATAGCATCAAAGCTATTTACCACTTCAGGGAAAAGAAAATCATCAGTTTTTCTTTAATGCCAACTAAATTCCGTCTCAAGAAATTTGGGAAATCATGTTTATTAATGTTCACGACATAGTCTCAAGATGGTGGAAGATAGTTTGGACTTGTCATGTCTCTATAAAACAACAGTATTATAAGAATGATATTGGACATGTCTGTCTCGATATGCAGGGTGCTGTTTATGTAAAGCCATTGATTTAATCCATGATTTGATACATAAATGGCCCAAAGTCAGAAATAGAAACATTTAAATTCAAAATAAAAGAAGTTCCATCCCTAACTTTCTGGACCACTTCAATACTTTAATGAAAACTACCGCAACTTATATGACCTAAAACGGTTTTTTACTTTGAATTTAAATTATTGACGACTTTTATTTTGAATTAAGCTATTTCTGACTTACGACCATTTATTTTATTTTATCAAGAAATTGAGAAAACCTACAGTTCCTGGTCCAACTAATACTTAAAAATACACAAAATGGTGCACATTCGTAATACTTTTCATTTTTAGCGGGTACAAATGAAGACAGTGGCTCCTCAAGATTCTGTTTTTACGTACATAAATGACTTAACAAAATTTTTGGTAAATTTTTTTACGTTATTCTGTTTGCAGACAGCACTAGCATTTTAAAAGGAGATAAACGCGATACTCTAGGAGAAGTAGCCAAACGTGCAATCATCTACTTCACCGGCTTTCAGCTAATGAATTATCATTTAATTGTGAAAAAGCTATAAAATTTGCGAAGTTGATAATTGAAAATTCTATAAAAGCACATCATCGAATGATCATGAATCTTAAGATATTGTGCAATTAAAAGGATGGTTACGAACATTTTGGCTATAAATATTTATTAATTAATTACACGGTTATACGTAGTAACAGTAAGAGTAAATGTCTCAAAATCTACTGCCGATAACCTATACCAATAAATGAAATTGAAGTGTCTGTGTGTATGTTTGTCTTAAATAGGCTCCGAAACGACACAATGGATTTCAATGAAAATTTAAAGGTTTACAAACAGGAGATTTAACTTAAATATTCGTGCATATTTCATATATATATATATATATATTGTAACGGAACACGTCCCACGTCCGAAGATTTAACTTTACTTAACATGTTGTGTCTAGAACAATACGTTCGACGATGATGTAACCCCACAGTTTCGCCAAGTCGGTAGTGTAAATTTATAAGGGATGAGGTTGGGGCTCACATTTGAAGGTAAATGGTTCGAAATGAGAAGTATACCGTGGGAAAACAGGTATAGTAATGAATATAAATATCGTCAAGAAAAAAATAGTATTCTTCAAAATTATAAGTGAACTATTTAACATTTCGTAGTCACTTGAAAAAGAAATATTTTAAACTTTAATTAGTGAAAAGGAATTGAATCAAATAAATCGTCCGCTCAATTAGACTACCGGCACATTACTCTTCGATGTTCGACAACCACGTGGACGCGCTCAGTAGCACGTGGCCGTCAGCTGTCCATTCTCGCTCTGCAGCACGGGGTGGTGCGGCGCCAGTGTCGGCATGCGGGGCTGGTACGGGTTGGCGCAGGAACCAGGTTAGTCGTAGGTTGTTCTCGTTCACAGCAGCGCGTCGCTCTCAGCCACGCGTCGGTCGATGTCCGCGGGCGAAGTCGCGCTCGCGGTCGGCAGCGTAGGCAGTCTCATGCATGTCACTTCGACGCCCCAATCGTACTTCCGTAGACGCTAACGCTCCGTGCGTAAGCTTGGATCGTTCACCCTGTGACGACCAGATGCCCAGTGTGGATCGTCCACCCTGACAACCCGTTGTCAACTGTCCTGCTAGTGCTGCTCTGCCCCTTTTAATTCTTCGACCAATCGCTGATCATTACTTTTTATATGTTGAATGAATTCAACTTTATCAAAAATTGTGTACCTTTTGTTTTGTTTTTAAGGCAAATTAAAAATAAATATTTCAGCGCGAACGAAGTCGCGGGGTTAGATAGTTAATAATAATTTGATATTCACCTTTTAAGGGACATTAAATCCTATTTTAATCAATGATTTTATAGTAAATTAAAAATAAAGTTTGCAATTACATTTAAGCTCATTATTATTCAAATTGGATTTACATTGACTCTGCACTCGTTTGATCTGAAATCATATCTATTCAATGTTTGATTTCAAAACATTAATACAGTTTTTACTCATTTTGTACCTACTTTGTTTAACCAATTTGGAACGGATATGTGACAATTAATACAAATTTCACAATAAGCCGTTGATATTTTCAACTTTTTCGAAAGGATTTAGGTTGAAAGCCTTAACAATGATTATCGCTTAATGCGCAACAGTAGCAATAACGCTTCAGCAGATACTTTATCTGGTCTTGCATCACTAGCACGATAATGTGTCAATCTGATAGTTGACAGGCAATGGCGAAACATAAGACTGCTTCAAGGAAATTACTCACTTAATAGCGTTATAGATTAGTTTTGCATTGCGAAACGTTTATCAAGTGCTATGAGATGACATTTAACTGAACCATTTTCTTGATATAAATCACCTACAAGTTTAATGATCGTTTTGATGTTCCATCAGAAATAAATTCTTAATTTTATACACACAGAGTTATATATATTGTAATATACATAATAAAGTTTATTATAAATAAAGAGTAACCAGTGAGAAAAGGCGTTTTTGGTGTTTCTCAGGAGAAAAACTGTTAACTTGATGCCATTAAAGTAATGAGCGATGCAATTAAGGTAATGCTCTACAGCGAGGGAACCAAACCAAATTTGGATAATTGACCAGTGATGGCGATCGAGGGGTTTCCCTCGATGGCGTGAGCTTTGGTTTTCGTCGTCGCAAAGACCAGTAGACGAGAAATAGTCGTCGGTTAACGTTCAGTGGGCAGTCTGTAAGGACAAATGGCCTGGAGCAGGAATTTGAAACAGACAGACGTGGAGAAGTCATCCACATATTCAATAATAGTTGGTGATAATATCAAGACGTTTTACCTTACATTGGTAGCAGACGTTGGATGGCGCACACGGGCGAAGCCGCTGACGACACATTTTCACCTTCATTGTAGTGCTCCTTGTGATCCCTTTTCTACAGTCAATGTTTAGTGATTTTGGGTGAAAAGTTCATGTTTTTTTTTGATTGTTGCAAAATGCCATGGCCTCTATTATTTTATTTAGTCAGTGAAAAGTGAACGTGAGTTGAATGAGTACCAATTATATGTTCACAGTTTGTATTATTGGATACCATAAAGAAAAGAGGTATCTTAAAGACTATTATGTAAACTGTGTCATAATATTCTTGTGCCATCAAATTTCAAGGCCATTAATTTCGATAGGATTAAATATTTAAATTGCGTGAAGGTATTTCAATAAATATTTGTTGATTGCATTGTGTATTGTTTAAATTTTACAGATTTATGATAAAATTGAATTTAAATGCCAATAATTTATCGATCTCAATTTAATAAATAATAATATTTAATTGAAATTGTTAAAGTGTGATTCTCTAGTAATAATTAATTTGATTAAACTTTTATTTACAAAACGCTTGTTAAGAGGCCCAATACCCCTGCTATAAGAGTTCCAATTGCAAATGTAAATATTTTGATTTTATTAAAGTTGCATATAATATTTGATGACATAGTTATTAATTTAAAATATCTATGAACAATAGGGTTCCAATTAAATTATTAGAAGAATATTACAATATATATGTATGTGTATACTATTTCAATTTACCTTCTCTTCAGTGGCTAGTAAACACGAATCTAGTTTTGTTAGCTTAAGATATTATTGTTGTATTTTCCAAGTATCCCATTGTCTGAGCAAAGAGAAATATACTAAACAGTTTTGTTAATTGAGTGAAGTTGATAACGCCCAAATAATAAATACTTCTGAAGAGTAAGTGGAGAACAAGGTAAAGGTAGTGAAAGTTGAGTTTTCTCTAACGTCTACAACATAATTGATTTTTTGTTCAACATCAGGAAAACCAACGACGCCGATGTTGCTACACAGTGAATTAATCAGGAAGAAGGAAAGAGTAACATTCAGCACAGCACGAGAGTCCACATACTACTGAACGCGTAGACTTTCTGCAATTGGTCGAGCGTTTGGAAAATGGATGTCTGTTAAGTTTCTCTGTCGCTTTTAATTGCTCGAATTTTTTTTCTTACTATTTTTCTACCGTTTCCTTTGCCTTCTTCAGTATTTCGATTTTTCTTCCTCTTTACTCAGGCAATACCTGAAAAATACAATAAGAAAACACTACTTTTCATTTAACTATCATAGAAAATTTATTGACTTATAAGCTGAAATTATTTGTATATTACTTCTAAATGATAACTTACAAAGTGGTAATTAGTAACATTAAAAGTATTTTAAAATATGTTCAAAACTTAACTGCTCATCGGGTAAAATTACAGATCAAGTATAATTAACCAGTTAAATTTATTTACAAATATTTAAATTTGTATTTTTTTTACAATTTCACCTGGTTGAATTTAACATTGAGAAGGGAATTCTGCGACCCCACCCCACAACAAACTCATCTCCCGTTATTTGGAAGGGCGTGGAATAGTACCCAAAAGCCTGACTTATCTGATGCAGGTTTTTTAGGGTTTTCCATGAATCTCTATTAGGTGAATCACCTTCTTTTCCATTCTGCATCCCTTCTCATGCTATTAATGGGAAGATTCCAGTTTCTAGATCACCCTCATGTGGCCTATTACCAAAAAGAAAACAGTGTATCTTAGGTTCAGTTCGGACTGCATACAAATCTAAACACATGGAGCAATTGCGATCAAACTTTGTACAAACTTTGTTCCTTGCTACCCGGAAGCATGCACTGTAGAAATAAGACAGTACTACCACCCTGGGTTGCGGGAATATGGTATTGATAACGTACATGAATGACAGATATTTGCATAAGAATATAGAGGGCAAGTGATATTTATAATGTCTCCCTCGGTATTATACATTTTTTGAGACTCCGTAGTGTATTTTAGTGTTCCGCTCAGAGTTGGTTCCTATCAACCTTTCAAAGATGTAGATTGCTTCCTTCTCTCATTTCAAACCAAATAAGGCCCTGCCCTAAAGACATATAGAAGTTGCATCAGAATAAATTATGCCATCACGTAGTCTGTCATGCAAAATTCTGCACGTATAAAATATAATATTTCCTTTAAGTAGGGATATTTTTATTTATTTATTTTTACTCGTGCGGAGGCAATGACGACGTATGCGTGTGCTTATTTAAGGTAGCACTAGGTTTCTTGACTCGATGATACTGAGTCATCACGGTGGTTGTGATGAAATTCAGTTTTCATAAGTAGGAGGCGTAACGATGAAAATTTTCAAAACAATGACCCTCTCACTGATGTTTTAATCACTCGATGATAAAGGGATTACTGCCAATTAAATGTGTTTATAATTAGTTTACTAGTAAAATGTTTAAATAACGTATTCAAATATTTTATTGTGAATTAAAAAGGTGGCATTTCAATTATTTAATGAGAAAGTGTTTTATTTTTATAATTCCATTCGGCCGAAGAATATAAAAAATATCTTATTTTTGAGTTCAGATCCTAGGAAAAACAATTTTATTCTCCTCCAACATTTGTGAATAGAAAATGATACATTTTTAGCAGTTTTGTTATGAAATATGTTGATATAACTTCGTAAGCAAATCGCAATACTGATCTCGAAACATGACCACTTTTCTTAATATTACGTAAAAATTTATGTTTGTAACTTCATATTTGAAAATACTAAGATATGGTGTAAATAAATAATTCACTTTAGTCTGTCTTTATTTGCTTTAAGATAAATTTTAGCGTACTTAAAAATCTCTGTTTTAACATAGGTTCTTATGGGCCTACGAAGGAGCTGATCCTAGAGCAGTGGGGATAACAGCCACGCTGCCACCTGTAGGCAAGCCCTGGCATTGCCACTATCTATTTAAGATACTCTTTGGGGATAGCGACGATAACACGGGTTGCGGAGGCGCAGACGGCTGGGTAGAGCTTTCTGTCGGTTATTGTCATAATCACTATATTGTAGCTACATACACAACCTTTTCGTTCTTCAGTCATTAAATTTGCAAATAAAACAGATAAAAAATTTCTCACGCAGTGAAAGAATTACTCTTAACGGAACAACATAAATTTGTACTATTGGATAACAATTGTAATATTGTATGGAATTGTGAACGCAATGTTCATTATTTTTACGTAATAATTAATCTTAAATAAATATTTATTTAAAAGCCATTATATCTCTTAAATATTTAATACAAAGTAACAGATATAAAATTAAGGAAACTGAAATAATTAAGAGCTGGATATATTAAGTCTTATACTAATCAAATATAAATTTTACAAAATGGATTTTTCTGGAAACACTACTAATACAAACTAGATCCACAGAGCGCTGTTAATTTTTTAATTATTTTGAAATTATGTTTTTATTTTTGTATGTCATTTTCTTCTTTCAGAGCTTGTGGATTATGGAATTGTATGTATTTATTTTGTTGCATATTTATGTTCTCCCGTATATTTTTTAAAATCAATTTTGTTTTTAATTTATATGTATTTATATTTTGATTTCGTATTCATGCTTTGTGTTCAAAGTAAGATTAGAAATTTATACTAGCTGGAGACCCGGCGTTGCCCGGGTATTTATTCATATTATCCCCGTACATTATTTAATTATTTGGTTAATACATGACTAAACCAGCATCGAAAATGTTACAATATGAACCTCAAAAATACTCCAGATACAGTAACAGGACTAAAAATATTTTCAGCACTCTGACAGAATCAAATTTCTTCTCCACTTATGAGATGAATTTTTACTTAAATCGTATATTAAAGGTCGTAATGTAACACAGTTGCCCCATTTACACCGGTTTCGACCACAAAGTTGATAATTTCCTTGTTATTTTCATATGACTCATTTCCACCCCTCACATGCTGCTATGGGTTGAAATATACACAAATATTGTCGGGGGAAGCACTATAAAAATCATTGCCTCCAAGGATTCTTTATCGACTCAAATATGAGCCCTTATTACATATAAAAATTTCAAAAAATCTACTCCTCCCCCTAAGGGAGTATTTAGGTAGCTATACGCCAAACGTTCATGGGTATGGGTCCTTCCGGAACCGTGGTAGATCTCGCTTGAGAAATTCACATTCTGTTTGCCTCCAATTGCTGCCTGCTCTCTTCTTTAGTCTCATAGACTCGAAGATTATGAACTCGACTTTCATTACACGAACGCTGACTGAAATTTTGACGCCTCACTGATGGCATTTTTATCTCACTAACAATAAATAACACGACGATAAACCACTAAACACACATAAAAACAGACGAAGTTTTACTGTTGCGAAAGAGAGGTAATTGAATACGAATGAATGCCAATCTATACCGTTTGAGCACGTCCGTCCAACCCAGTGGTTCAGCTTATGATGGCTTCACGACAAAACTTATAAGTCACAGTTGGTATTGAATAGGTTCCGCTTTCGCGCGCTTACAAGAATGAATTAAGTATTAAAAACAGTAACCAAGACACTTAACTTTATTCGATTGATAGAAATTAACTTTGGACAATTTACTTCGACCTTTCAAGATTTAGAATCCCAATTTCAAGATCTCTATTATTACACTGAAATTCGTTGGTTTTCCTGCCACAAAGTGCTGAAAACTTTTTGTTAACTTTTCAAATAAATAATTTTATATCTTGAGATGAAATACGAAAAACCGAAAATATATCGTTTATAAATTTTCATTTGTAAGGAAAAGATCTGAAATTTTATCAGATATTACAGTTCATCCGAATAATCTTAATATTACATTGCAAAGCAAAGATCAAATGTAACAAATATGTACAATACAATGGCAATTTTTGTACAAAAATGATTTTGTTTAAAAATCATCTCCAAAATAAAACGCATTTTTCCTACGTGCAAGCAGTTAAAAGCATAGAATAAAAGTTGCTCATTTTTACAATATAGTGGTAAAAATGAAATCGATAAACGTTATAATGATTTCAAAGATTTACTTAAAAAATTTTCATTATTTACTGAGGTCTTTTTCCTTTGAAGTTGAAAATGCTCCCACTCAATACAACTAGAGTTAATTGATTTTCAGAATTATTTGATTTTAATAGCCAAATATCGAGATGTAGAAGTTCCGAAAATATATTTTTATTTAGGTGAAAAATTCTAAGAAATAAAAAAATTTGTTTCACAAATTTTATGCTATTTTGGAAGTACATACTTATGTGAGCAACCATTTTCATCCAATTTTAAGAAAATTTGTAAATGTTTTGTGGCCCGCATGAAAAGGCCCGGGTATTATTTGAGTTTGATACCCCTGTCGTATAGCATCACATTTCGAAAGTCTGCAACTCATACCGTCCACGTTTCGCACCCATGTAACGCCACACCCCATACGAACATTTTTACTACTGATTTCCTAATAATTACTATCTGTTAAAGAATTCATAAAATATAACAAAAGGGACCCTTTTGACGGCTAAATAATTTGAAACGCCTTCCTACACACTACTCAACGGCAACAGACAAGTAAAATTCCAGGAGGGCCCTCATGTTGAGTGTTTTAGCTGTGCGTGGATGGGAAAGTCTCTAGCCCTACTTCACAACCAGCGCGTGTCGAGTTGCTACTCAGACTAGAGCTGACGACTATTTTCGGCTTACAGAAAATCTCCTCATGACATTCATCCTTGTTTATACGTACTCAAGCGAATATTATTATCTTATAATTACATTCTTTAGAATAAAATTTTAAACGACACAAGTTATATTCGTCGCACAATACGTTCCTATCTAAAATTCCGTTGTATATTGAAGGACTCAATGGGGAGACCTCCGAGTGGCCGTCAATCTCTGATACACATTTTAAAAACATAATATTTAAATGATTTTTCGATTAATGATAGTGAAATGTAACAATCGTGGAAACTTTAATTTCAGATTTTTCAAAATACATATTTTTGTATTGAATGGCATCGATTTAAGTAGAAGTGATTAAACAGATGTATTTTTCTATTTTTAACACTTTTACTCCAAAAACATGTTACGATGATCAGATTTAACATTTGCGCAGACAGCCACAATCTACTGAATTATTGATATTCAACACTTCTTGCAAAATTTAAGGAAACATGTAATTATTTCTACAAAAAAAAAGTCGATTATTTTTGAGGGGGGTCTGTTACGGGGTCACAGTTGTCCGCTTATCCTATTGGAACGCTCGCAAAGCAGACTTTTAACCTGTTCGAGCTATGAATAAGGGAATGCTGCTCATGTCGGCAGCAGCGGAGCCTTATAGCCAACGCTTCCTAGGAAACCAACACCATCTGCCTTCAAAGCCGATATTACAATGCGGCCGCCTGAGACGCGCACCGCTGTAATAGAAAACCAAAGCTTAAGGGGTGAAAACATGAAATTTCAAAGAAATTACATATTAGCCTAGACGCTAGGTACAACGCCTAGAGTCACTAGGGATTGACAGACTTAGTATTTTAATTTTACATACAAAAATATATTGTTTTAAAATAAGCTAATTAACAAGAAACAGTTACAAAGTCATAATATTTTATATTATTCAACACATTATATATAACGTTTCGAGCACAATTTTTGGACTTCTTCAGGTGAAAACATATGAAATCAAATTTCTTCTTATGTTAAATTTTGAATTAATGCAATTTATATCAATTAAACATTAGAGATTTAGATTTATTGTTACTTCCATTAGTCCTCGGTTGAGTTAACAGGATGTCATACTTTACATCAAGTAGAAAATAATTATAAGAACAAAATAAAAATTATATAATAAACCATCAAAAATCATTAAATACTTACTTAGAGTAAACAATAAAAAAAGAAATTAAAAAGCGACGCGCATCTTAAAAAGCATAAACATAAATTTAGAAGCAAAAAAACATGCATGAACAATGGAAATTTCACATCTTGGATCTACACGACGAGGAATGTGACCTTCCATAGTAGCTTCAGGTAATACATGAAACATACAACCAAAAAAGCAGGAAAACTATGCAGAAAGTATTAAATTTATGTAATAGGAAGTTTTAAAAAGCAACACTTTTGCAGGCAAATTAATTTCAACTATTAGCGCAACTATCAATAAACTCCTGTACAGAGTAAAACGCGTCATTTAATAGAATATTTTTACATTGGCTTAGGTAACTTTTGTAATTATTATTGTTCTTAATCTCTGGAGACAGGCTGTAGTATAGAATCGTCCCGTTATTGAGAATACTTTTGTGGTAGAGAAGAAGGCGATGCTTGTCCGACCTTAGAACTGAAATGTATTTATTATAATACCCAAGTTATTAGAAGATTTAAAGCGGTTAATTCGACATTAATATCATTTAGAAAATTTTAATATTAACCCCGCCTTACCTCGTCGATGACATGAAATAACAACTGTCATTCTCAACGACCTCGGAAATTATGGATTCGACACTATTACTGGCCATTTTTCACTATTTCTCAATTTCCCCCATTCTCTACGTATTCACTGTCATAAGCTATAATTTTCATATACAAGTGATGGCCTAATCCAGTGTTTCTAAACAAAAATCCCTTCGCTCACCACTGAAATTCATTCTCTGCAGCAAACCGTTTTTAGTTTATATTAATAAATAAAATATACATTTAATGGATTACAGAATAAATTTATCTTATTTTTAGAACATAACAAAAGCAAACAGAAATAAACGAAATATAAATTATTTTCATGCACATGTGCACAAAAGGAAAGTACGCAAATTATTAAACTTTAAATGAAGGAAAACAACTCAAACTTTACGGCAAATAACGAATGCCACAGAAAATAAAGTAATTTACAACAAATGACTACATAAAAAAGCAGTGGAGAATTATAAAATATATTAAAGCATTCCACAAATAAAACGTTGATGGGATTGCTGCTGATATCTTGTATAACAATATTTTTATACTCTGGGAGCTACATTTGTTGGAGAAAAACGTTAAGTGGGGGCAATTTTCAAGACTTATCTTTGTCTGGTTTTTACATGCGTCATTACAGACAATATAGATTATCATATATAGTTCCATCCTGAGTGCTCTATTGGTCAACTCTCTGCCATATCAGATATGGATCAATTTGATCACAGAGTCAGGTTATGTATGCAATGAACTTCTGAAAAATGTTACACCGTAATGTGAAATATTATACTATATGTTTTTGTTTCGAAGTCTGTCATCGCGTTCGCAACGATACCGTACGAAACCTCATTTTTGAGTCGTATTTCTTCCGTTCGAAGTCGCACCAACATCTAAGTTCCGGGAACTTTATATCTAAGAAAGGGAATCATAGTATGGTAACGCAAACAACACAACGTCCAAGCCAGTGCCAGGATTCCTGTGGTGCGAAGCAGCGATGCTAACCAAACGTCCTGGTTTTATAGCCGCAGAACTTTGTGTACTAAATAAGGAAAAAATAGACAGGTAATCGAAAAAGGGATGGAAGGTAGAGTAAGGTAGCCAAGGGTTGAGTTTGATTGCGGCTAATCTCACCTCTCGGGCTATAGTTTAAGGATCCTACCCAGTGATTCACCGGAATGAGACTCACGGAAAACCCTAAAAACTGAATCCGGTAGGTTAGACTATTCGCGAAAAGGAGGATATTTATCTCGATAAAATTTACAACTGAAAATTTTATTCACACAGAGCCTATAATTTTTTTGCAATTTTATCTCCCCACATTGAATAACCACTGAGGAAAAGCGTACGTGCAATTAATTTCTTTGTTCTTTTAAAAATCGTATAATCCAAAATTGTCTATTTGAATTTCATATTAAAAATATTTTAAAAATATAGGAAGTATAATATATATATATATATATATATATATTTATATTGTAATGTAAAATCGTAGGTGCCTGCTTTTCTTGGTTCTATATATATATATACATATATATATATATATATATATATATATATATATATATGTATATATAGAACCAAGAAAAGGAGAGAGAGAGACAGCAATAAAACAGGACTCACACTAAGAAACACATATACAAATGACGGAGAAGTCGTTTTTCGGAGGTGGCTGATGAGAGATCAGAACTTAGTAACTCCGCCGTGTATATGAATCAATCAAATAAGAGACCAGAAAGAAACTGAAGAGAAGTTATGAAATAGAATTTTTTAAAGTAACATGATCTACGGTTTTTCAGAAAAAAGTATTTTAACTATTAAGGGAGCGTTCAAGAAACTCCTATACTGAGTAAAACGGGCCTTTCTGAAACCTATTGTAGTTTTTTATTCGTCATTTTTGGAGGTTGGTTATAATATAAAATTAATTGTATGTGTATATTTTCCTAGTAGAGAGCAATGCGCTGCGTGTCCGATATTGATATAGCTGTCATATCCTTAATTACTTAGGATAGAGCTATAATCATCTTGAAACTTGTTAATGGAAGCTTTTCCTTGTGTAGATAGTGGAGGAAATTATCTCTTGATTGCAGCTTGGAAATTTCGTGGGAAACATGTGACGTCACGACGTTTCGATGATCGTCAAGTCCACGTAATCATTAACAACTAATCGGAAACTAACTGTGCACACAGTCGAGATAGGTGATCTGATCGAGATCTGATTTAAAGAACTGACTCATTCTTTGGAGCGAGTGATCATTTGTCCGGAAAAAAGAGCGGTAGCTCTTTTGATTCACTCCGCTCCTTTTATCCGAGAGCAATCAGCAATCACTCACTCAGGAATCAGATCACTTGAACTGCGATCCCAGTGTTTGAATCACTCACTCAGAAATCAGAACACTGGTCTCGTGATCCCGGTGTTTTTATCAGTCACTCAGGAATCAGATCGCTAGAACCGCGATTCCAGAGCAATCTAGAGTTTGAACTTTGAACTACTCATTCATCGCGGGAACTGCGATCCGAGAGCATTTAGTAAATGAATCAGAATCTTTTTCTTTCTGAATACGTTATTTTGGGGGATTGTTTTGATAAATTAAGTGGAAGATGCACGTTTATTGTAACCGAACGTTATTACGAATTCTCTTATCTGATTTTGCAAATATGATCGTATAACCCCTTCCACATAATCTGACTAAATGTTATCCCACACTTTCCACTGTAGCCTCTATAAGTTACTATGCTGTTATTAACATAATTAGTTTAATGTAATATTGAAGTAGATTTTGGATTACCTCCTTTATTACGTTAAATTCACCGTAATATTAATACAAAGAACGTGTGTACAAATTCAGTACAAAAAATAATAATTTAGCTTAATTTTTAAATTGCGTTACTTTAAGACTGATGACGTCATTGCTGTATATGCTTTTTAAAACGCTTTCTTAATATAAAACTTTTTATTGAGTGACAAGGTACACAGGGCAATCCATGTGGTCGCAATTCACTTTAATATCATAAGAAGGGATGCGGGAGGGGGAGCAAGACTACCAAATATTCTCTTTTTATTTTGATGTATCCATAAAGTAATATTATAGTAATGAGTTTCATTTTCTGCGTATATATTTTTGTCACAACTGTTCAGTACAAACTCCACTGCGAACTTCTGACAAATTTACCTTAATTTAATTTTGATCCAAGATATCCTGCAGATAACTTATAACTTTTCATAAGTTTATTTTCTCGTTCACTCATGACGGAGGATACACTTTAGCGTCTGTCACGCAGATGTCTGTGACCTTCTACAACAGTACAGTCCACTGCCACTCTGTCAACAATGGTTCTCAATAAATTACAAAGTGCCATGGCCGAAGGTGGTGACCCCCTCCTCCTTTTGTCCTATCCTTTTTTAAACCTTTGCTACACAAGATTGCAAGTGTTTCTTTTATATGAATATGAGCCGCCGAAGATTTTATTTTGGACTAAGGAATCTCAAAACTTTAGATGCAAGAACTTGAGGATTTTTGGCCCCGTACTCCTTGATACCAGATATAACTGGTTAAGTGGAAAAAATACTTTTGTTATAATTGCCTTGTATTTATAGAGTTGCATAATAATTTTTAATCAGTGACATACAATTATCATCTAAGCTTATGTATCAATATTGCCAGTATTTCGTTCCTCTTTAAATGAAAAATTCAAATCCATTAGTGACCATCAAAATACCTTGTTTAGTACTTATTTCATTTTATAACTATTTTTTATTTATTAATAAATAACGAATTGTGTATATAATAAATTCAAATATTCACTAGAAAATCATCTGGAAATTCCTGGAAACGAGGTAAGATTCATTTCGGTAAATGGGGTTCGGTGAGTAGACCGAATATATAACCACATACTAAAATGAGCGGTGAATCATCAAAAAGGAGCGATCACTAAAAAGAACGGTTTTGCCCATCTCTAGTACATAGTTGATGCCGCAAGCCTATAATATATTCTAACGGAACTCCAATACCCACTGGTGACTTCGTCAGTTGATGATGGACACTCATCGGAACGGTATGAACTTACCAGGCTGCAGGTCCTATATAATTTATTTCATCATAACCCTTTTAAAATTCGTGTTTTAAAAAGTTCATTAAACCATGTCTAGACATAATCAGCACTCATTTTTCCCTTTTCGTCGTCGTAGTGCCACTTGTTTTCCTTTAAACGACTTCCTATATAAGGAGTCTTCGGATTGGCTGCACTGACTTTTACGTAGTCTCCAAAGTTTTCGACTTCAATAGTTCCGCTTGCATTTAACTTAATACGTTTTTACATTATTAATAATATGCAAGGTATTCAGATAATGGTGAATTCTGCATTTGCAGATTATATATCACAGTTCTTTGCATTAAAATAATATTAAAGGATACATCGATGTATCGTAAGTAATAAGTTCAATCAATCAGAGGTTGATAACTGCAATATTATGAAGTAACGACTTTCACATGATGATTAAACTCTTTAACTTGTTCATAGATGGCAGGAGCGCTACGTATACGATTCGAATGTATTGTAATACGTAGTAAAAATATCTACTTCCAAAAACGTAGCTTTAATTTCATAACAATTTAGTGGAAGGAAGGAATTTAGTGAAAGAAACAGCATTAAGTATAATATTTACCCATTTTTTCATTTTTTTCTGGTTTGCAATTCTGAGCCGTTTATTTTATTTTAAAATTATGCTCTATTACACAAATTAGACATGGACATATAATTTCTTAGAATGATTTATTGAATTTAATCTTGTACGAAATATTGATATGTCCTTCAAATTTATTTTAATGCAAAAACTGTGATTTATAATCTGCATCTGAAAAATTAATTTATATAATTCGCGTAAAACGTACATATCGTAATTTTTACTTTGATTCAATGAAGAAGAGTTAACTCTCGTACTACATCTTCTTTTTTCTGTTCAAATATTCTTTTTAAAATTAATTTAATGCACTATCGTTTATAATACAGGATATGAAGTAGTGTTTATGACTTGTGGATTATTTATACACTTTATTTATTTTGTACTTATTTTTATTTGTACTGCGGACTGTATGGACCTATTACTTGAAAAAATGCCTAAAATATCAATGTTATGTGGACTTTGTTATCCGGGTTCTTAATCATATATATATATATATATATATATATATATGATTGTATAGGTTTGAAGTAAGTAAAAGTTTAAAGTACTTTACCTCAGGTAAGTCACCTACTTTCTATTTCTCTTTCCTGTCCTTATTAATTGTTTTAATTAACCTAACAATGTCATTTCCTGACGCATATGTATATAGTCTATATTTCAATCTCTATGAAAGATCTTTAAATTAGTGAAAATTTCTTGGAACAAATAATCAGTAGTTTCTTAAGTAGAGTTAAAACATAAGATGCGTATCTAACTCAATCAAGACAAGGACACGAAAGTTTATTTGTATTATAATGCAGTAATATAAATTATAATGGATTTATAAATTTATTTGCATCAAAAATATTAATTACAAAGTTAACTCATGTACCTAACAAGGTTAATTGTAGGAGGTGAATTGAAACACAATTTATACCAACAAATAATATTGAAGTGTCTGCCTGTCTGTCCGTATGTTAGTCTGGAATAGACTCCGAAACAGCTCAATGCATTTCAATTAAAATTTAAGGGTTTAAAAATAGGAAATTAAATATAAATATTTGCACATATTCAATTTCGATAATTGTATCAATATAATACAAATATTAATTCTATGAGAAGGTTTCTTTGTTTACGTGATTTGGAATCTTCAAAAAACGAATGCGAGTTGCCTATACCCTTGGTCGATTTATGTTCCGAAACTGCTTAACAGATTTCAATTAAACTTTCAGGGATTGAAACTTTTGTGTATGACTCATTTAGATATCTTGCAGAGTTCAGAAGATATTAATGTAAATATTTATAAACCCATTGAAATGCCGCGCGAAAGACGGCGAGAAAACCAACTGCTAGTTAAAAGTCCTTTTAGACTCTCCTATGCCATTAATACCATTTCCTGTCTTATTATAAGCGCAATTTTGGTAGTATGACAAGTAGGGTAAGCCATTCTCACTCCATTTATTGTTACAAACGTGTGGAAGCGGGACCTGTTCAAAACCACATGCGAGTTATAACGTTTGCCACGAAGCGTTCATAAATCAATGATACTGTACTTTCGTTTTTAGGGCAAACGAAGTCGCGGGCATAGCTAGTTATAAATAATAATGGAAGGTTAATTGGTTTAAAGAAAATTACATATGCAGCAAAAGTAATATGGATACATATTACAAATTTACGGAAATGGGGAAACGATGTTCAGCGAAAGGAATTATGTATGGAAGCTGAGTCTTCGTATTTAATTCCTGGTTCTCTCCATACTACAAGCATCCAGCACAGTTCCACCATACCTTACTCTGCCAAATATGTTCGTTTACTGAACAAAGTTTCAGCTTCTAAATAATGGACGTTCCAGTATTAATTATCTATTTCAATGACCTGTTCCATTTTCTTGATGCTTCGAACACTAATATCGTATTCCCCAACAAGTGAGAGAAAATGTGTCCTATCACAGACAAAATATTTTTACACAACCCGCAACTATCAGCTAGAAAGTTTAACGTAATTTATTCCTTGTTGAACCAAATAGGTGTGTACGTTACAGACAAAGCCCGAAGTTCGACCACTTCGCACTTTGGCCGATGGTATGGCCATTGTCGGATGTACTTCAAATAACCAATATATATCCTAATTTGCCCGGTCATTTCGCGAAGTGGTTGCAAATCCCTGGCCAATGTTCAATGTGGTGACGCTAGGCTATCCGGTCATATTTTAAAGATATAGGTAATAATCGATGATGAAACTGTAGCGCAGTAGAAACCGCGCCCAATTTTTTTATTATTTACGGAAACGTTTTACAAGGAAATTATCGACACTTGTGGCGCGCCATCAACAATACGTTCCTGTCGGCAAGTCCCCAAATAAGCCGACAACAGAGGAGTAACTTCATGTTATAACACTTAATACCGAAATTTTTAAAAACAATGACAGTTCTTGGGACAGTGTGTACAGTGTGTA